>JAPYZC010001204.1:0-58418 GCA_030522665.1 Ichneumoninae sp. A BG-2022a | reverse complement strand
AAAAGGTGCTGAAAAGATTGTTTGTGCATAATAATAATTTCAGAATGTTCATAACAAATTACTGAAAAAAAATTGTGCATCAAATTACCCGGCAACCAAATTTTTTTTTATTACGAAAATGATTTGTTAATTTTTCTGAATAATTATGAATTTTTTCAGAATTTTATCTAATACTTGAAAATTACGATTTTAAACAAATTTTAACATAAAGGAAACGAATGACATTTTGGGATCATTATTATGGACGAACAATCTTATCATGGTTTTTTTTCAGATTTGTATCCGATCGAGAAGTGTTTGTAATTCTCTTTTATTCCTCTCAAACTTAGGCGGCATCAGTCATTGCGCTAGTACTACCTTAATTTCGTCCTTTAAGGTAATCACTGCGTGGCACACGAGTCAAATGAGTGCTAAATTTTTACAATTCTTTAACCATGATTCTATGCATTTATTGACGGTGAAGGAGGTTCATTTGTATTATTGTATGTGTCCTCGAGGTCCTTTTTTGAATTTGGACTTAGAGGGATCTAACTGGATCGATTAACGAATAACATGTAACTAACGTTCGGTGGTGGTTGTGGTCATAGGAAAACCGGGATAGCTCGGGGTGTGTTCGATAGCGACGGCGGTATTCTTGAAGGTCCGGGAGGTGTTAGTCTTACTGTACCTCCCGGCGCATTGCCAAAGAATTCTCGTCAAGAGATTTACTTCACTGTTACCGCCGCGCATACGTTCGATTCCTCCACTAACAAGAACAACAACCGTGCTGGACATCGTTCATCAATGTCGCCTCCCCTGCACCACGGTGAGAAGCTCACGCATCCTGAATAATTATGCCATCACGGTGGTGGAATTTCAATGTTTTTTTCGATGAGCGCGTATTGCTTTATTTTCGATTAATAGATATTTGTACGGCAAGGCCGTAGAAACGGAGTTCTTGAATCTTGTGAAAATCGCGTCGCGACTTCCCTTTCTACGCCCCTGCCATTCACATAATTTTTCCTAACAAATTCCCGAAAATCGTTCTTTTCGTTTTTGGGGAGTGTACGCAAAATGGTAGCACTAACTTCTCGCACTAGTGCGAGAAAAAATACCATATTGCGTCTGTACCCATGCGCAGTATTTTTCTCGCACGCGATTCGACAAAGTGCCTTTCTGCGGTCACGACACAGGAACGCAAATTAGAATTTTACGTGCATGCGTTAAGAAAACCTTAATTACAAAATATAATGAGCAATGTTATCGTTACTCCTACAGGTGAATCCCTCCTGAGTCCGATGGTAGAGTGCGGACCGAAAGGCATCGAGTTCGAAAATCCCGTCGAGCTACGGATTCCACACAGTGCAACTTCGGCTCACAGGCTCGCACTCAAGGCCACCGACACGGAGAATAAATCGAGCACGGATTGGCTGGACGTTAAGCTGCCAGGTCCTACTTCCGATCACATACTCGTGAGGCTCGATCACTTCTAGGACACGATGGAGAAGCAATTTCCGCGTAAAATCGAGCGAAAGAAAAAAAAATAAGCTCGCTCGTAGCTCAGTGTGAAACGAAACTGTGCACCGTCGTCGGACTCTTAATGTGATAAGCGAAAAAATGCATCGATGTTAAAATGACGAAACAATAGAAGAAGCTTACGTTCTCTGTGAGAACTTCCGTCGTACGTTTGTTGTTTAATGTAATTGTTTAAACGCCGCGATTAACCGATCAAACGGTAGAAGGAGAGCAAGGCTGAAAATACCAAATGAGCTAAACGGGAGAAGCGTATCGCTGTTATTTCTATTTGTAGAGACAAAAAACAAAAGAGTGTGAGACGATACGCCGAATGTGTATGCGCTCAGCATTTATTATACAGATCTTGCTCGTGCGTCTTATTATTGTTACTACTCGCTTCGTTCAGTCACTCACTCACAGACACACACTTACACGTAATATGATAATCACGCGTTATATCGTCTAATGAAATAATTTTTTTATGAACATATTTTCGAAATTTTCGTTACACGTTACGATATTATTATTGTTTAAACTCTACTGCCTAGGTGTTTTTGTATGATGATGATTTATATGATAATATATATACTATATATGTACTGTATATTACACAGGCTGCGTAGTTTATCGCTCGAGATTTATTTGCGTGTGACAAACAAATGGATCGTTCAATCACCCTTGTAAAATTGACTTTCTCCAGCTCCCGCCTCGGGAATTCTGTGTGGTAGGTTCTTTTTTGTACTGTTTACTCGTTTACAAGCATAGATCGATCTGCAAGTCGCTCGAGGGCGGCGTAGTCGTTAGATAAGTTTGTAACAAATTAGTAGCTAGGATTAAGAATTCGTATAGAACAATATGTTATTACCGATGACGATATAATAAAGTATGAAAGCTCAACTGTTAATTAGAACGAATGAAATATAATATTTTTTTCTTTTCAATCCCACATGAAACATAACCGTAAATAGATTTATGAGCGAACAAAAACATATATTTTAATATTTTTTAATATTGGTATAATATTTTCAATATTTCACAAAAATATTTCCGAGCTATCAAGGATATTCCGAACACGACATAATTTTTTATGCCAGCGAACCAATGTAATATGTAATATGTGCAATGATCCTAATAATGTACTAATGGGGTGAGCTAACTAATGGAGTAGTTTAATGAGGAAGTGCGTCAATGAAGATAAGCCGCAAACACTTGAATCTTTGCATAATGGTTCCATGCTTATGTGCTAATTAACGCGTGTGATTGATAACACTAGGATCGGAAGTTCGTGCTCGACTTTACGCCTTTATTTTATTTTTTCGTTATCTTTTCATTGTTATTTTTTTTTATTAATGTCATTGTTTCTAGATCGTATACCTTATCTCCCTCAATTCATACGCCTCGGTCACTGGCTTGCTGCATTTGAGATAAATTCCAAAAATCATTGGAGACGTATCGCATCCATTCTTTTAACCACTTCTCGATACACCGATAAATTCTCGGCGTTCCGGTTGTATACGGGGTAATTCCACATAAAAATGTGCAATTCCTCCGATTTGAAAATCTCAATTTCAATCCGGAAGTGACGTCATACAGGAAAGCGTCCTTTCCGGTTTGGAAATCTCATTTTCTCGACTCGAAATATTCCCCGCGATACCAAGAAATATAGACAGTAAAAAATATTTGTACATTTAACAATCTTTTTTTTACCATAAACGTTCACAATTGCTTTGTTGTGAATTTTACAAAAAATATTCGTAAAACGATCAGACATTTTTGTAAAATGGACAAGATTTTTAAAAATAAAATTAACACCAAAATAATTGTGGACCTTTGTAGACAAGAAATGTTGGTACATTTTACTGGTCTGGTTCACCGATGGAGAGGAACTGTTTGCTACGGATCTCGCATTAAACGGGCATAGATACAACGCACAGTTTCGGAACAATAAATAATTTTTTTATTTCATTGTCATGAAGATTGATTTTTTTTAATACACTGAAGATTCTTTAAAACTAATAATTATATACAGTGCGGTTCTCTCAAATCTGACTATGGCTGATGTGCGGTGAATTGGTCACTGCCTACATTCTCGGATGTGTGAATATCGATTATGGTTTTGAGCCGAGGACGTTGTTGGAGATGCCGTCCATCCGGGATTGTGCAGAGAAGCCCGAAGCCGCTGTTCTCGGCCTCGGTGGTCCTTGGAACATGCAGGTTTTCGCGGTCTTCAGAAGACGACCTTTCGTCGTCGTTCTCCAGTAGACCGTGCGGACCGCCTGACTTCCGGCAACGTAGCTAACTGCTCCACCAATCAGCATCTGCACATTCAACGAAGGAAACACCGGTTATTAAAATTCTATTCGGCCTCTACAGTTGAGCCGCCTTGGCGAACTAAAAAATCTTATCCGGCTAATAGACATTATTGTTTAGCCGGATGGCAAAAATTCTCCACGGCTTAGCAGGCTAAGATCGTTCGGTCGGCTAAAAAATAGCCGCAGTTTTGTCAGCTTATTTATTCATTTCGTTGTTGATTTCGTAATAAATGTTCTTCTACGTTATCAAAAAAAAAACCACACTTGAAAATACACTGAGAAAAAAAATCAATTGTGTCAATAAAATGAGCGCTTACGGGTGGCGAAATAAATTTTTGGTTGATCGAACGAGATAATTGTCGTAGTAAGTAAAGAAATATTTGAATCGACGGTCTGTTAGTTCGACCAACGAGGTTTTGTTTTCGATCAATCAAACATTTGTTTCGCCACCCGTAAGCGCACATTTTGTTGATTCAAACGATTTTTTTTCTCTGTGTACGTCTCTGATTTTTTACAGATTTTTTTAGCACATCAACTTGTTACTCGAGTCATTCGAAGGTTGCGAATTGGCAAATTCTAGGACCTCGTTAAGCAAGAATCCGGTTCGCGAAGGGTTGAAATATAATAATAAAAATCACCAGCAATCACTAAACACCTCGCAGAACTACCGATTTTTTAAAATCGTAAATCATCACGTACTCCTCGAAATATGGCAGCGCGGGAGAAATCAATTTGGTTTCCATCAAATCCGCAAATACGCTTTCGACTTACCTTTGCGGTTGTTGAGGTTGACTTCTGCTGCACGAAATGACTAGATGTGATCGAGTATAACTCGCGGAGAGTTATATCGCCGATGATATTCGGTGGGATTTAAGAGAGACCGCGACTCCTCATTCGTAGTTCTTCCTGAAGCTGACGTGCAGAACTGGCGATTGTCTCGAGCTCCCGATTATTTATACGAAAAATTACGGACAACTATCAGGCGGGAACGGTAAGGGTCTCTGCGATAAGGGGAGAACTGCGTCACTGATGCTTTTTCTTCTTTTTTTCTTGCACGTAGTCGCGGAAGGAGGAGTAGGAGCGTACGGCGATGCCGATAGGGCGAGCGATGTTTCTCGGCTCCGGCTGTGGATCGAGATAATGCCCGTGTGCACGCATAAGATCGCTGACGGCGCGTGTTTCACGTCATCGGACGATGATGAACAGATTCCGACTATGGCGTTCTTATATTCGTTGTACTTCTAGATAACATTTTCATTTACTCGTCGACGGACAATATCAAGCTAAAGAAATTCAAAAGCTCACATAGCACGGAAATATTGGTTGAAAAATATATTTTTTTAAATATTGAAAATATTGAAAATATTGAAAATATTGAAAATATTGAAAATATTGAGAATATTGAAAATATTGAAAATATTGAAAATATTGAAAATATTGAAAATATTGAAAATATTGAAAATATTGAAAATATTGAAAATATTTGGATCGAGATAATGACCGTGTGTACGCATAAGATCGCGATAATGAAGAGATTCCGACTATGGTGTTCTTATAACGAATATAAATTCGTTATACTTGTAGATAACATTTTCATTTACTCGTCTACGGACAATATCAAACAAAAGAAATTCAAAAACCCACACAATATGGAAATGTTCTTTTACAATATTTTTCAAAGGTTTAAAAAATATTGTTTCGCTAATATTGAAAATATTTTACCGATATTAAAAGATATTTGCGAAATGTTATAAAAACATTTTGAAATTGTTAAATATGTTGCAATATTATTATTATTATTATTATTATTATTATTAAGTATGTTTCTGAAATATTTGACAAACCTTCCGTTGGAATATTTTGATAGAAAATT
Source organism: Ichneumoninae sp. A BG-2022a (assembly GCA_030522665.1). Lineage (NCBI taxonomy): Eukaryota > Metazoa > Arthropoda > Insecta > Hymenoptera > Ichneumonidae > Ichneumoninae sp. A BG-2022a. The sequence goes on along the minus strand of JAPYZC010001204.1, from coordinate 52,739 downwards.
TCAAAATATTATTCTCATATATTTTCGAAATATTTCGTAAGATTTGAAAGATTGAAAACATTTCTAGATAGTTCGTGCTATATTGGTGTAGATAATATTTTGTTTTTACCCGTCTACGCACGCTCAAACGAAAGAAATACAAACGTCTATGTGCGCGAATGTGTGAAAAATAAAACGAACAAAGAGTTCGGTATCGCAATCGATTACTTCGTCAACGCGCGTTGATATTTTTTAAATTTGTTTATTTACATGTCGACGCGCTAGATCCGACGTCCATTGTGGGGCGAAGCGTCGACTTCGATCCCGTTATTCAACATCGCGGACATTGAATAATGCCAAGGTCATTGTTCCCTCTTAATCAGCGATTGCAAAATTTTTTATAATTTAGTCATTGCTCTCGTCGCAACGCTCCGGAAGTGGATAAGCAATTCTTCGTGCATGCGATCCTTTGTTTATCCTTTGGATAAAGATCTGTGAGAAACTCAATAGATTCACAGCGCATGCGCACGCGTCACGCTGTTGACGAAAAGAGCGAGTTCTCGAGAAAAGGAATCGCCTGCAATTTACAATACAGCTTCTAACAATCGTGACGCGCTGAACGACTTTTATTATTCTCATTGAGGTTTTAGAGATTAGTCGGATTTCACTGAGGATTGCGATGATCATAAAAGATAACGTTTATAGTTAGATAGGGGAGAACGGCGCAAAATGAGACAAACCGGCAAAACGGGGTTTTTGGGCAAAACTAAATTTTCCAAACATTTTTTGATCGGACAAGGTGGCAAAACTGGGCAGAAAAGTCTGATGTATCCGATAGGTCGAATTTGGCATCCAACAATTATTGGAAAATGACGTTTTGCCCAAACACCCCGTTTTGCCCCGTTCTCCCATTTTGCATAGATACATAGAAAAAAAAATAACACGCTTCACAACTTTTTCTCAATATTTATTTTCATAGTCAGTGTTAACTTATTTAGTTATTCAGTACGTACGGGCGAGCCCAATCACAATTTGACGAGTAAGCCCAATCAACTTATTTAATTTTACATAGGGTAAAAGTGGTGAATATGGCCCACCTCGATTAACACGTAAATCAATGATATATGGACCGGGCCATATTCCCCACTTTTACCCTAATGATTTATGACTAACCCTAATCAGATCTATTTAATTTTACATAACAGTTTCCAGCACTGCTTCTTGTATGTGATTTCATGTATTTCGGTGTCGCCTCCCCAGGGACGTAGTCCTTAGAGCTTCACGTTCAATAAATAATAATAATAATAATACTAATAATACTAATAACAATAATAATCACAGTGTCGGAAAGTTTTGCAATCGAGCAATTTACGATCGGCTTATGGGTTTATGTAAAGACAGTCTGGAGTCATACACTGGCACACCCCGTCCAAGCATTTCTACAACAGATTAACGTCATATAAATTATCAAAATAATTATTTTAAAAAATGATAGTTAACGTCATTATACGTACATGTCCAGGAGCGCAGCGTGTACCCTCGGCAGGTGGGCCTACCCTGGTGCAGACCGATCCACGCACAAATGGTGTCGAATTTGTGCATTCCATTATCTTGCAAAAGTCCGGGCTCGGCTGTTATGGACAAATTATTAACCAATATATTATTGATCCGTACAATCGTCGCTGGCATCAACGATGCTCTTGACACAACGGCAGAGTTACGTAAATGTAAAATCAGACTCACGTCGCATGCCGCAGCGTAGCCCCGTCCCCGACACTGTGCGTTAGCATCCGAAACATCGCCGGGTAACAATCTTTCGACCGGATCACCGGGGGCGTAGAAATCCATCGGCCTGTCGTAGCAATCGATAGTAGACTTTCTGGAATATGCCAATAAAATTATGTTACTTGCACTCACACCGTATATCGTTCGTTAGTTCGAGCAGCAGATTGTTTATTATTTATTAATATTATTATTAGTATTATTATTAATATTATTATTAATATTATTTATTATATTATCCTCGTGTTTTACCTCATGAAATACGTAAGGGTCCGTAAGCTACAGCTAGACCATTTCAAATTATTGAGGCTGATCTTGGTCCTGGCTGCCATTATGAATCCATCGCCGCATACTCTGTCAGCCGCCGCGTCGTGATACAGACCGAATCTTTGGTGATGATATAGTGTTAATATCGACATTCCATAATGTTAATATCGAAGTTACGTCTGCATGTATCAATGTTTTACTCACATATGTCCCAATTCATGAGTAGCCGCTAACACCCCGTCGTAGCCACCCCTGTCACGGATCGTTGCAGTTGCATAAAATATATTTTGGCTTGGCCGAACACAGGAAGTAGATTGTGCCGCCAATCCTTTGAGAGACAACAAATTACGAAATCAATTGGAAATCTATAGTGCACGTCGATAACGAAACTTATTAGCGTGATTCTTACCTAGCAGCGTGTCACCTTGATATAACAAATCGGAACTGTAATGTAAATGTGGATGCATTAGCGACGAGTTACCAGTAAAGAAAGACTTGAAAAATAATAGTGATAGTTACTCAGTTATGGTGACGACAATGTCATATGCTGAGTGCGGAAAGTCTTTGTGTTGACGCATGTTGTACCAAAAACTGTTTGATTCTTCAGACGCCGGTGTCATGTCAACTACATTTCCGGACCTGTGATTTTGCAGGTACGGTACCGCGGCTCGGTCCTTTTGAAGATAAAAGAACATTGGTTCAAAATTAATCGGAGCTTCGGTCGTATTAACTATATTAATTAATCGGAAAATTAATGAACGGTATTGAAAGCTTTTTTACATAAACAGTTTCTGAAATTTCAAACACATGTGTGTTGCAATTTTACAGTAAAATTTGTATTTTTAGTGAACATTTTTGTAAATTCCAGGCAAAAGATTTCTAATTTTAATATCTCGTATTTTTATGTTACAATAAAAGTGCATTAATGTTCGATTAATGTAAGTAATTTAAGCAAATTTCCATTTCCAGTACATTAAATTTACAATTTATTTTGACAGTGTATATTAATGAATCGGAGCTTTTGTCGTATTAACTATATTAATTAATCGTTAACTTACTGTTCCAATGATTATCCCAACGATACGAAGTCTTATTTTGGGATTGTCTACACTCCTGTATCGCATATCGACGGCGTTCCAATAAGCTGCCTGATATATAATCTGCTCGGCATATTGCTCATCGTATAGCCTGAGGAAAAATTATCGAATTTATTCTTCCTTCCATTCATTCACGTTTTAATTACTGTCTTCAAAGTGCCACAATGAAGCCGCACTCACATCGCGCTCGTTCCTTTGTAGTCCGTTTGGACTAACAGTGACGGATAAATAATGTCCTGATCCGTGCGTTTAAATCTGTAGGTATCAGCACTGTCGCCAGATCGCGACGCTTTGTCAAACTCTCTTTCCAACCCTGAAACAAAATATTCGTTAAGTTTCGGCGATAAGTTATATTACGTGGAAAATTGTTTCTCAGGGCTGAAGGACTTCGGTCGATGGCCCGTTGACAATACTTGAATGCAAGTAGAATAGATATTAGAAATATATCAATGTATAAATGTAAAAAAAAAAAAAAATGGTACCGATACAAAATGCACACTTACTACTACTTGTTTCTCGTACCTTTTATTTTTTCATCTTCTGACAATGACTCCGATTTGATGACCACATGATAGTGAGTATCCATCATAGTTCTACTCGCGTTAAAAGCTTCACTATGTCGATTGAATCTCACGTCCTTCCGAAAACGTTCGGGCAACGATCGAAGAGTGAAGGCGTTGAAAACTCCGTTCTGAAATCGTAGAGAACAAATAATGAAAATAACTCCTACAATTTGTGACGATCAATTAATTTCAAGATGGCAATAGCATTGCAGACTCACGAAGGATGGGTGTCCGCTCTTCGGTTTGTGCACTGTGACCGTGGACGAATCTGTAGGATTGACGAAACTGGACACCACCGTTCCCACGATCTGGCGAAAAGTGCGCTGAGTTAATGACCTCGACTGGTACATGATTTACCATGGTGGCCGTTTTTTCGCCGGCCAAAAATTCCTTGACTTTTTCCTGACTCACCAATTAAAAATTTTCATTCACCAATTATAATTCACTCACCATTAAAAATTTTCCGTGACCAAACTTTTAACGACTTATAATCAAAAAAATTAATAACGCAAATGAAAATTCCTAATTATTAAGTTAACATTTAATTTTTTTTTTTTTTTCAAAATATTCCCATTTTTTTAAGGCCCTCTTCTATGTACTTCTTATTTATTTATAAAAGGTTCGGCGACAATTTACTTCTTCCCTGGCCAATTTTGAAATTCCCTGACATTTCAGTGATTCCCTTACCAAGATTTTTTTCCCTGACTTTTTCCGGTTTTCCCGGACCGCGGCCACCATGTTTACACAGTGAAGTTTAGCACTTCGAGTGGGAACTCACCCCTTTCTTCAGCTTCCGGTATTCGATGTTCCCTTCGAACGTCGTATAGGCGATCCATACCGGTGTATCCGCCCCCATCAATTGTCCGTCCGACGGGTGCAAATAGACATCAATCTTTTCGCCGAGAGCGGTGAATTGTAGTCGCAAGTTCTGATTCGACCGCTTGTAACGATTGTGCCTCACCGGTACTACGTCGTACTCCGGCACTGAAAAATTCGATCGAATCAAATAATGAAAATCCACATGATTGAGATTTATCGAGCTTTGGTAAAATTCTCACTTTTGTCGCGGGTCGTGTGAAAAATATTGGCTATCTCGTCATCGGTCATTTCCTCGTGGATCTGCAAACGAAAGAGCATAGTTTAATTTTTTTTTACTGGCACAATTAGACGTAGCTGAGGACAGATAAGATGAATAATTTATGGTCTTACCTTCGAACATTGAACGGTAGCTGCCACAAGCAGAACAACCGACAATAAACCGAAGATACAAAGTCTTCCGTACACGTTCATAACTGAACGACTCTTAGTAAAATTATTAAGTGTTACAACGTTCTACGTACCGTGGTATACTGAGAAAAAAATCGATTGGGTCGCTTAAATAGGCGCTTGCGGGTGGCGAAAAAAATATTTGTTTGATCGAGCGAAATAATTATTGTGGTAAGTAAAGAAACACTCGATTCGACGGGATTGTTCGTTCAATTATCGAGATATTATTTTCAATCAAACAAACATTTGTTTTTCTCTGTGTGTACACAGATTTAACGAATCGACAGGTGATATTGGTATTTTTTGGAATAGTGTCTAATTATATATGGCGCTCAATTTCTGGCTCTTTGTCATTGAAATTCTCGATGAAAAAAACACACGTCAATTTGTGACGTAAACGCCGTTATCGATACCCGAACCTATACACGTTGTCTATAAGAACGGCAAAATAAATACAACAGAGCACTGAACATTCGTAGATACTGACGTAGCATACAGAAGGCACAAAGCTTCGTCAATCCGACACATTTGTTCCATATTTCGAGTTTTGTCATTGTGATTCGCGATGAAAAAACGCACGTCAATTAGTGACGTAAACGCCGTTATCTATACGTACGTTATCTATATATGAATCTATGTACATTGTGTATAAAAACCATAAAATGAATATAACAGGCCACTGAACATACGTAAGTACTGACGTAGTATACGACGTAGTCTATTGCGGCATACAGGAAGCACTAAGCTTCGTCCATCCGAGACACTTGTTCCATATTTCGAGGTGATAAACCGTGTAAAAAATTTTCAATTTTCGGATCTTTATGATTGTGATTCGTGATGAAAAATCACGCATCCAAACCATAGCTGTACAAGAGATTACAATGAGATGCAGATTTTTCTCAGATTTTTTATTACATCGCAGAGAGGAAAACAGAGAGAGGAGATCAGTCAGAGAAAACAACAGCTATATACGAGCCGGCGCATCTTCAGTATGCATGTATTTTTCGGTTATTTTTTAAATCTATTACTCTGCTTCTGTATTATTGTTTTCTTGTTTTTATTATGTTGTTTATTTTGTACTGGCACGGTGTTCTTAGGAGGCTACGGCCTCAGAACACGAAATAAACGCTTCTATCTATCTATCTATCTATAACATGACAAAACGAAAAGGAACATGTCTGTTGCTTGCCATGAGAGAAACGAAAAACATAATCGTCTAAAAAGAACTAGTGCTTTTAGATAGTCGATCGCCTTCAATAATTCTTGATTGCATTATGCAATAAATGATTTTTTTGCCCGCCTACGATAAAAAGTTCACATTCCATGCCTGCAACGGGGGCGGAAAGTTGTCGATTCTTGAGCAGCGGGCCAAAAAGAAACGCAGCGGCCCGAAAAGTATCGGAGCGGGCCAAAAAGTAACGCAGCGGGCGGAAAAGTAGCTACTGCGGCGGACAACTTTCCATCCCCATTGGCGGCATAGAAATGTGGCCACTTTTTAGCATAGTCGGCCAAAAAATAGCGTATGCCACTCGGGAGGAAGTGCCTTTTCACCTCGTGCGAATTTCTGCCCTCGCCTCGCTCGGGCATCAAACTTCGCACTCGGTGAAAAGACGCACTTTCCTCCCTTGTGGCATAATATACTATTCCAGATATTCGACTTTCCACGAATAATGCACGCTAGATTTAGATATCCGCCATTTCTGTGGGTCGCGTCTTCGGCACCGCTCGAGCGTCCGGCACCGAGGATGACTCTGCATTATCAACGCGGCTTCGGCTTTCCCTCCGTAACTCAAACCCAGCATGAAATTTTATTACAACTCTAACAAGGTCAAACGTGCAGATTACCAGTCGCGTGCGAGTCATAAAGTTCGTTGCTCGAGATTTCCTCCTTTGTTTTGACGTAATTTCTTTTTACGCAAAATAAGAAGAGCCTGCATTCGGAGAATCGTTCAAAAAGGGGCGGAAAGTTTATGCGGACTCGCGGGTGAAAGTCGCGCTCGACCGGGAAACCCGTCGGGAAGAAATCGACAGCGATAGAAACTCCCGGAGTGTTTTATTCCGAGTTCTACTATCTGGCTATCGTCAATGATTTTTTTTTCCATTCGGACTGAACTATACGATCCCCGCGAACCTCGACGAGATACTACGTAACGCTGATGGGAGGGGGGGGGGTGAGGTGGAAGAGATCGAGAAACTTTGGAGCCGGAATGACTCGATGCTAAATGCCCGTGAAATTCGCGACGCGACCTACGCGTAGTTTACATACAAAACGCTTATGTTTGCTGCTCGTCAACGCGATAGAAGAGCCGACACGACGAGCGTTAAAATTGACGTCATGCTGTCGGGAGCATCGAGCAATTTTCTTCGTCTCGTTGAATCTCGCCGGGAGACCTGAGAAATTGCTTCGCTGATCGTGCGAATTCATTTAGTGGCCCCGATGACACAACGGGCAACATTTCCGGTTCCATTAAGAACCTCTGCTTACGAATTGTGGATTTGGCTTCCTTATATTCCTAGCTATTCTAATTATCAATTGTAACTATTTATAATTCTTTAACGCTTAATTTTTAATAATTTTCAATAATTAATTTTACCGCTATCCTTGTATCGCTCTCAGCTCAAGCGCCTATCTACTTTACTTTATGTAACTTACTGCTTTGTTTTGCCTTCCTTATCTTATTTTATCCTATTTTATGTAAAATGCAATGTGTAGCCTGTACTGCTTAGGTCCTCAGGGGAGAAATCCCAGGACCCAATAAATACAATACAATATAGGAAGGTTTGCTATGATAAAAAAATGTAGAGATTTTAATGAAAATGTGCTCGGAATGTTCGAAGACATGGAAAAATTTCATCTAGAGAAAATACCCGGAAGTATGTATGTGTGTATGTATACATGTGTGCATGTATGTATGTGTGACTGGGACTTGAAAAATCCAAACTACTATAACTCGAGAATTAATAATGCTGATGATAACGTTAGTTAATGATGTTACTCAATATTTTTACTGTCAATTGCAACGCCAATCCCAAATCCCAATCATCGACCGGTAATCAACAGTCGTTAGTTACGTACGAAATATGAATGTTATTATACATCCGAATGCTATCATCGAAGGACACGCTGTTAATTACTGATACACTGGCGATTATTGGGACATCTAGCTTACGTAATTTATTTCTTGATGAACCATATCCTCACTCCATTTATTTTTATCTTCGGCGATAGGTATGACGCAAAACAGCCAATCATAGATAGTAATTGGCTTCCAGTAGTCAGGTAATGAAAACATTTCGATAATCCATATGCACGCATATGTGAATTCGCATCCGATAGCAACTGAATAAACAAATTAAAGACTACGAAATTGAAAACAAAAATATTAAAGGCTATTCCAAACATTACAATAATTTTACATTGAAGCTCGGAGTGTTTGTAATCTAACATTTCTTGACAATAAAGCATTCGTTGTATTTTTTAAATTTTGTTCAACGACCGGCTTAAAAAAAATAATTAAAAGTAAAGTTCTATTGCGTCTCAGATAATATGTAATCTTCGCTGGGGGCCATAGTCTCTTTCGATATCTCAAGTCCCGTATCTTCGCGATCGATTCTTATCTCAAGTGTTGAATTACGCATTTTTTTAATCCCACACAGCTCGGAGCCTATTTCTTCGCGTGATAGACACTGTTACCGAGCGTGGTAAAAGTATACACTCGTAAAATCACGTGGATGGTCTCTGGGACGGAATTTTACTATGTATTTTTCTTAATGAGAAAGCACTCACGTGGCGGACAGGAGGCCAGATAGCGTATCAGCTGTGTATTTCTGCGCGGAGATCGAGGCCGGATTCTACTGGCTAGACGATTCACGAGTTCCAGGAACGATATAAGGAAAATATGAAACATATATATTTTTCGCATAACGTATGAAAAATATGGTTACAATGAGAACCAAAATAATTTTATTGGAGGACTAGAAAAGGAGCGGTGGAACGGATTAATTATCGGATCGTCGATCGTGTCCGCGTCGGAAGTGGATGATCGATTATGACTGGGAAATTGCGCACCGGCTGCGCAGCGTTAACTCGATCTTTTCTCTTCGATTTATTGAATGAAGATTTTTTAAAAATTATTATTATTATTTTTTCAGTAAAATCAATTCGTTGAATTGAGAGTGATCGATCGAACTATGCGAACACCTACTTTTGGATGCTTCTAATCGACAAGACCACCATGGTGAAAATCGATAATCGAAGATTGAAGAAAATTTTCCGTAATAAAATCAAATAATAATATTGACGGTAGATTCGAGGAATGGAAATTTCCGATCAGTCGCGAGAAGTTCCATTCTTTGAACGAAGCGCTCATATTTTTTTTTTAGTAAAATCAATTCGTTGAATTGAAGACGATATATCGAACTGTGCGAACACCTGCTGCATTTATCGGCACCGGATGTTGATCGGTTTCCGCGCGATTTACGACCGATCGCCATGATAATCATTTCGAAAATCGATAATAGAATATCGGGCAAAGTTTTCCATGAAAAAAAAAATTCATTAAAAATGGGACGTTAAATTCGAGGAATGGAAGTTTCCGATTAGTCTCGAGAAGCTCGAACAACCGGCGCCATTGAGTCTGGTGCGGTATCGAGCAGTTTTCTTATCGGGGAGCCCGCTGACCGAGGATGAGCGAGCGTTATCAATTTCGTCGTGAAGATTTCATACGCGTGCATCTGAAACGTACAAAGAGAACGCGTAGTACGAGTCTCTCGAGGCCCCACTTGATGTTCACCGCGATAAGTCTCGAGCGGTCTTTCTGATAAGACGTTCCGATGGATTTTACCCGAAGAATATTCCTCCAGCGAAATTCATCCTTAACTTTTCCGTCAGCGAAATTCATCCCAATTTTTTCCTCCAGCCAATCTCCTCGAAGGAACTACGTCGAGAATCCGAAAACCTACAATTTTGGGTAGCCAGGAAAAAAACGTCATAAAAAAGATTTTTAAAATTTATTTATGTTTGTCTTTAGAGGATCATATTTTACAATATTGCAACCATTAATCAGCCAATGTCGCCCACACATTGTGACAACTTTTCTGTCCCGATAGGCTTTACCCGAAGAATATTCCTCCAGCGAAATGTCTCGTTAATTTAGCGACCAGGAAAAAAAATCAAAATTTCCCCCACGTAATAATAATGAAAATATTATTTTTAATTTATCTTTGTCTTTAAAGGAGTAGATTTTATGCAGTATTGCAGCCATTAATCAGCCAATGTTGTCCACACATTGTGGCAACTTTTCTGTCCCGATAGGCTTTACCCGAAGAATATTCCTCCAGCGAAATGTATCGTTAATTTAGCGACCAGGAAAAAAAAAATCAAAATTTCCCCCAAGTATTAATAAAGAAAATATTATTTTTTATTTATCTTTGCCTTCAGAGGAGTAGATTTCATGCAGCATTGCAGTCATTAATCAGCCGATGATGTCCACACGGTCGTCGAGCGATAGGGGAAGATCACCGAGGGAGTCGTAGCTGATGTGACTTTAATGTGCGGCAGTGAGAACTTTTCTGACCCGCAGTGTCAGACGTCAAGAGGATCAACGCTCAACCTCCCGGTAATCTTCCACGAGGGCTGCCATGTCGTCCCTCGCCTCCTGGAAAACGCTCTCTTCCATACCTTCGCCCACATAGTGATGAACGAAGGCTCGCTTCTTGAACATGAGGTCGTACTTTCTTCCGAGCTTCAGCCAGGCGTGCCTGATCGCCGTGTTGTTGCTCAGCATCACCACCGACCTGTTGACTTTGGCCAGGTCACCCCCGGGCACCGTTGTCGGGGGTTGGTAATTTATGCCGAGCTGTCGAAGATAATTCACGGCGTTGATCGTCATACAAATCGCCTCCTCACCGAGGAAGCTTTTGCAATCGTGCAATAAGAAAAACACATATGTCGAAGTGCAGATAAGGAAACGGCTGGGGAAATATTTCCGTGGCTTTCACGTGCGCCAAAGAAAATTTGCCTGACCCCGCAGTATCAGAGATTCGACTTATGCGATGATCTCTGAAGACTTCGATCGCGATAGCTTCGCTCGCGTTAAGGATGCTTCACACATAGATTGCCGGCTAAAAGTGAGATTCAGTGAGAATTTTCTTGATAACCACGCGCCGCGAAACGGACGCAGATGGAGGAATATTTGCGACATGTACAGCGCAAGTCGCAAATATTTCGTGGCTATTAGGGTTTAAGACTTCCTATTGGTATAAAATTTTTTAAAGAACAGCTGTATTAAAGGTGTCAACAATATTTATATTGCATAATAATAATGTCAAAAGTCATTAACAAATTGCAAAAAAAATTCGCAATACGAAAATTCGAAAAACATATTCGAAATTCGTGCCCGTACATTGATTTCCAAATTTGCGAAAAAAAAAATGTATGTAAGAAAATTCGGAGTAAATTCATACGAATGTTGAGAAATCAAGGAATTACTTTAAAATGAGAAAATGAAAGGCTTTGTGGTTTTTTAATAAACAATTGATCCATTAAATAATTTGTTAATAACTTTTTGGCATTATTATTATGCAATATGAAAGGTCTTGACATCATTAACATAGCTGAAATTTTGATTGAATTAAACTTCTGGTTGGGAATGTATGTGTGATGCATCCTTAACAAGTATAATTTTTTTCATAGTTATATTAATTAAAGAATACTCCAGTTTCGTATCGATTCGAGAATCAACAATGCCGTTGCAGTTTAATTTTTGGGAGCCATTCACTGTCAATTTAAGATTGCAGAGCTTCGTCCGTAAAGAGGCTTACGATAGTTTCGAGAGCGAAGAAACGAAATTCGATACCTTGAATCCTGTGGGACACCAATCGACGAATTTTATCGAAGTTTTGCCTTTCAAGGCGCTGATTGTCTTGTTCACTTCGTTCGGATTTACGTCGCCCCGATACAGCAAGCAACAGCTCATATACGCGCCTTTGCGCGGATCGCATTTGACCATCTGGGCGAGACGAACCAAGAAAAATAGAGATATGATTATTCATCATCGGACATTCGATCTGTGACCGAACGAGATAACGCGACGAGAGTGCGCAGACCTTGATCATTCTTCGCCTATCGATAAGACAAGAAAGTTATAGATTCTGAAAATGAAGGATGTTTGTTATGACGTCGCTTCCGGAGAGATATGGAGATTTTGGGACCGGATTGCTGATCTGATTGTCAGGCTCAAAACATTCGTTCGTAATCTGCATTACGGAGATCACGGAGCTTACGCCGTTTCCGACGGAAATTATCGGGGCGTAAGTGACCAGATGGATAAGATAGGAAAGTTATAGATCGTGGACAATTTTTTGTTGTGATGTTACTTCCGGTTTGAGAATAATGGTAATTTTGTTACTGGCAAGTGAAGTCGCAGACAAATAAAAAAAATCATCTGTGACGTCACTTCCGGAAGGATATTGAGATTTTAGAACCGGATTGCTGACCTGATTGCCAGGCTCAAAAGATTTGGTCATAATCTGCATTACGGAGACAGATGGATAAAACAGGAAAGTTATAGATTGTAGAGAATTTTTTGTTGTGATGTCACTTCCTGTTTGGGAATAATGATACATTTTTTACTGGAAGTGAAATCGCAGAGAAATAAAAAAATCATCTGTGAGGTCACTTCCGGTGCACTGAAAAAAAAATTTGCTTGCGGGCTACCAAAGAAAAAAATTGTTGTTCCGATTCTACTGTCAATCCTTACAATTCCATATGATATTGAAACAACGACGGCAATATTGTCAAGGTGACGTGTTATCGTTTCGAGCCCGTATGGAATTGTTAGAATTAAAAGTAGAATTGAAATAATAATTTTTTTCTTTGGCAGCCCGCAATGAAATTTTACTTGAGGCAATGATATTTTTTTTTTCAGTGTGAGGAATTGAGATTTTAGATCCAGATTGCTGACCTGATTGGCAGGCTCGAAACATTCGTTCGTGATCTGCATTACGGAGATCGCGGAGCTCATGGCGTTCTCGGCGGAAATTATTGGGGCGTAAGTCACCAGAGGAAAATGAATTCTCGGATAGGGCACAAGATTGGTCTGAAACTCTTCGAGATTGACGTTGACAGCGCCCTCGAATCGTAGAGATGCTGTTACGCTCGATACCACCTGGGCTTGGAGTCTGTTCAGATTTGTGTACGTCGGTCGTTCTACGGACAAGTTCCTTTAGATGGGCATAACAATTGGGTGAGTGGAGATTTTTTTTTATTAATTTTTTTTTTTATTAAGGGAAAGAAAGGTGGTATTTCTTGTACCTTGCACAAATGTCATAAAGCGCCTCGTTGTCGACGACGAAACAACAATCCTCGTAATCCAGAGTACCGTGGGTCGTCAATACCGCATTGTAAGGTTCAACGACCGCGGTGGAAATGTGGGGCGCCGGATAAACCGCGAAATCCAACTTAGATTTTTTACCGTAGTCGGAAGTCAGATGTTCGAGCATCAAGGTCGTAAAGCCACTTCCGGTTCCACCCCCGAACGATCTTTTCGCAGGAATATTAAAGTGATTAATGATTAAGATCGGGGTTGAAGGATTTAGGTCGATGGCCCGTTAGCAATATATATATACACTGTAAATAATCTTCCAAATATATCGACATGTGTGTCATGTAAAAAAATTTCAATAAATACAATTCCTACCACTGATTAAGATCGATTTATCCCTTAAGTAAGTGAAGATGACTCTAAACTACAGGAATTATACTATACATAAATGAAACTTCCTGTATACGCCGAATATTTCAGCCGTGACGTAATTAAATCTTATATTTATTTTGGAAAATTGTGGATTTGTTTGTTGGTTGGTTGTTGAACCGTCAGAAGCTGAACCGCCTCTAGTTTTTATAGCATAATATAGAATGGATTTCGAAATGCCGAACTCCACTAAATATGCTATAATTTGAGAATTATGATTTTCATAGAACATGGAAGGGAGTTGGAAATTTCGAAATTCCATTCTATATAAAATGGATTACCACATGCTACGTGCCGTGCGCGCGCCCGAGCCAACATAACCGCTATTGTTTTGTAATGAAAAAAAATGGTATTGTGATAATAAATAATTAAATGTTACCGGAAGACGATAAAACCGGCGAGTCTCGGGCACATTTCGCACACTCTGCGAATTCGATCGAGCACCAGGTCTATAGCTTCACCGCCGATGGTGTAATAGCCTCTCGCGAAATTATTCGCGGCATCCTCCTTTCCGCTTATCAATGTCGCTGGATCGAACAGATTTCTGTAAGCTCCCGTACGGACTTCGTCCACGACCGTCGGTTCTAAATCTATCATCACCGTCCGAGGCGTCAGTTTGCCCGTCTACGAACACTTCGTTTCTTTACTTCGAGTTCTTTTTAATCATTTTTTTTCATTACAAATACATATTTTTTCGTACTTGTGCCGGTGCAAAGAATGCATGATGCGAAGTGTCGAGAGATTCGTAACCCTTGTGCAAAAAGCCATCTGGCTTTATACCGTGTTCCAGGCAAAATAACTCCCAGCAGGCGTTTCCGACTTGAACTCCAGCCTGACCGATGAAGACAGTCACAACCTCTCCAGAATCGCCCATGTTTCTCACTGTTAAATTTCGTCCGATTATAGCGATGGAACAAAAATGAGGTTTACAGATACATCAAATTTTGAGTGGTTCGAAAACTATTTTGGGATAATTGAGAATCCAAAACGATTTTTTTACGTCATGTTTGTTCTGGTGTCAGAAGACGACTTCCGGCTTGTCAGAAATGTCAAATTTTCCAAGGCCATCTACGACAGCAGCGATGCACTCGACCATTAAGTTCATTGATTTCTGTTTCTCATTTCAATTGTAATTATTATCGTTACAGGTACTATCAACATGACGATAGAAATATTCATTTGTATTAACAGTTATTTATTAAACTCGTCATGATTTTTTACGGCAGGAATAATACACTGATAGGTTGATCCAATTAATCAAATAGTCGAAACGTAAAAACTTTTATTCTCAAATATTCGCTCCCGACTTAATCCCTTTTTCCTGTTTATTTTTTATTAAGGTCGCCATCGTTTCTAAATTGTATACCGAAAGTTTGTTAATTCATTCGCTTCTGTCACTGGCCGTATTCGAGATGAATCACAAAAACATTTAAGACCTATCACCCATGTTTAATCATATGATGAAGTTTTCCTCAGATAATGTCATCTAGGGGAAATGTCACTGCCGATTTGAAAATCTCATTTTACGACCGGAAGTGACGTAGTCTAGGGGAAACCTCACTTCCTGTTTGTTTGCCGTAGATGTTGTCATTTTCGGTCGAAAAATGAGATTTCGAAACCGGAAGTGACGTTTTTCCGTAGAACGTCGCGAAATTTCTATTGTTGGACGAATAAACAATTGGATTCGCATGTGTCCCTTTGTATCCAAAGCATACGTTCAACCTTTTCATCTTTCGTCGCCGATGTCCTTACCCATCCCATGCTCGTAACTCAAACGATACGATACAAAGTCGTTCGCTCTTCGTATACATTATTGGGGTCAACAGTAGCGTACACTATGCTGAAGGCAAACAAAGCTCTCTCTCACCCCCCGAGACACAAAGTATCCGAACACATGGAAAAGCCGTGAACGTGCTACTTTCGTGATAAGGACTTGTGCCGAATAATGATTCTGCCTATTTCTTCTTTTCTGTGCCCACGGTTTGAGTCTCTCGCGTCGCCGATTTTTTTTACTACTAGCGGTTATGTTGCCTCTCGCCCAACGCGCGCACGCTTGCTTCTCTTAAGGTGATGTGACACACACGTAACAATGCTCCGATGGTAACAAATCGCTTTCCCTGTTCAAATTAGGTTTTTGTAGGCAATAGATATAAGTATGAAAACCTAATTTGCTTTTGCTCGTCGGATCAATCGTTTTGGAGAAAATAGGGAAGGCGATTTCTTACCGACTGAGACTGTGCCACACGCCCTTAAAGTAACTTTTTATCCCCACGACAATAAAATTCTCTAAGCTTCACCAAAGACGAGGGGGGCGTCAGCTTCAAGCCGAAATCTCCACAATATAGCATGTGGGAGTGATTTAGGATTTTCGAAATCCACTCCCATATGCGACGTGACGTGAGTACTAATGCATGCCGTGGATTTCTGCTCTGCCTTTTTCTGCTTTTTCTGCCGTTGTCTGCCCCCCTGGGGCCTGCTTTCAGTTAACGGCTGTGACCGTTCTACTTCCGCTCTTTTTGAAGCATCTTCTTTGGTGCTTCTTAGCCGTTCTTGGCTGCTTTCGGGCTCTTTCGGTTGGTGTTCGCACCTAACCGTACTTCTGGCGTGGGCGATTTTTGGCTGGCTGGATCTTCGAATCGGTTCCGCGTTGCGGATCGTGGCTACGTCCAGTAGACGAGGCGACTACTGCGGCTGGGCCTGCGCTCGGCCGGTGCGGCCGAGCGCAACTGTTACCTCGGCTTGAGCTCTCGGTGGCGACGACGACGGCTTTTCGCCAGTAAATACGCAGAGGATGGTGGTTTCTCCTTCTCGGCGGTGCAATGAGCGATGGGGATGGTGACTCGCTGTATGAGGAATCAGTTGCTGCTATGGGGATGTTGTTATCCCGTACTCGGAAGCTGATATTCGTGGCATCAAGGCTGGACTCGTGAGAAGGGCGGCTTCTCTCACGGGAGGTGCTTCAGGAACATGTCGATGCCGTCGGGTTATTTATCCCTGCTTGCTGTGCTCAGGACGGCTGAGTCTATTAGGAAGTCGATGCGTGCAGAACTGCAGGCCGACGTGGGGCCGCTGTCGGGTGCTTTCAGTACAGCTGCGGCGTCGAGGGCAGCTCCCTCTTTTTCGGCTGTGGCGGCGTCTGGGTTGGCGAGGTCCGGGAGGGTTGGTGTGGTTTCCGGTCGGGCTCCGTAAAGTTCGGCTAGTGACTACGCTTATTTTCCCGGTTGTCGATTACCGCTGTTCGGTGTTGAACGACATCTCTGCGGAGCGGTGCGAGTCGGGCTGACCATGTCAACCCGTTGTACGAGAGGCTACGGTGGTTGAAAATAGTTGCGAGAAGAAGGTACTTCCTTTTATGCGCGGTTTACGACGTTCTTACGACAGGTCTACCGGTGTACCTGCGCGCGAGTGCTGCCGGTTCGAGGAACCTGCGGCATCCCATGGGCTTAGAGATCGGCGTCGATTGCTGCGTGTTGGTGTGTGCCGCACACCAAAATTAAGATTCACCAAAACGGGGACGGGAGAGGGGTAAAGCATCCAAGCCAACAAACAAATCCACAGCTTTTCCAAAATATACATAACAAGCATTTCGAATAATTTATCAAAACAGCGGAGAAGGCAACAACATCAAGCTGCAATGGGTCAAGGCCATTGAGACGGCAAGTGGAAGAACATAATATAAGGGTCGAAGTCAGCACGATGCATGTAACTAAATTCGCAACGTTGTAGCAACGAAATGACCTCAACTGTCATTCGTGTATTCAATGTAGATAACTTACAAACTGACCTCGTATTTTAATACGACTAGAAATGGATGTAGTTACAAGCCGTGTGCATGCTCCAAATAATCATTAAGCATCCTAAGCAATTCACAACTGGTTCCATACAAATGATTGTGGTTCCATACAAATGCATCGATGGACTTGCGATCCCAGCGGATTTTCAAAGACGATGAATTTTTTTTTTACAAACATTTACGAGCTAGATTTGACGCGATAATTATTATTGATCATCCTTGAAAATATTGACCAAATTTTGAAGATGTTCAACAATAATTATCGAGTCGAATCCAGCTCGTAACTGTGTTCTCGCCATGTGTTCTCTTTTCCCTTTCGTTCGTCGAGTGCGAGGTGTCCCACTAGGGGGATGATTAGCTCGGACTCGGTCACCAGCACAGCGGACGAAGAAACGGAGGGGCTGATTTATCCCGGAGGGTCTCGAATCTCGACATATAGTTCCCGTTCTCCACTTATCGCTTATAACGATGCAATGACGCATTTCGCGATCTCAGCCGAGGGGTCAACGGGACTTGCGGCGATAGTGCGATCTCTCAGTCACAAGGGTGATTTTTCTTTCTTCGAGGATGAATTTCGATGACCTGGAACGGACATCGCTGGTTTCGATCGAGAGTCCGGTTGACAATTCCTCGAGAGTATTGTCGTCATCAGTCTTCCGGCAAAACATCCTTCATTATTAATTATCAATATATATTCATAACGTTTATGAATTATTATTCGTAATTATTCGTAAAAATTATTAATAATTATAGTTGTCGAATGCTGTGACAGACGAGATAATGTACTTCTTTGATTCGCTGTGGCTTTAGAACAGTCTAATTTCGGAATCTTCTTCCTATTGGTCTTTAATGAAGAGAAGAAACGTAAATGGAGTCTCTTCATCAAAGACCAAAAAAGAGAGGGTTCCGAAATTGAAGCGTTCCGAAGTCGCGGAAAATCAAAGAAATAAATTATCAATAATTAATGTCAATTGTTCACTGACGATAATACAGGTTATAATGAAATTCAAACGGCAATTCAACGGAGAGCATGTGGCACGAGTGCCGCGAAGAATCATTGAACGCCATTGTTTATACAGTTGTATAGGGGCAATCAATATCACAAACGCTTCGCGGACGGAGAGAAGCTATCGATCCCTGTGGGCCGTGCAGCGACGGGAATATCTCTTCCGTCCCGTCGTCAATGAAACAATTTCCCGGCTGTGAAGAGAACGACTGATGCACGCGGATGTCGAGGACGCAGCGGCGGAAGTTATCCGTCCGCTTCACTTCGTTCCCGGCCTCCTCTCGAATGCGGAGATGAAAGCGGCACACGAGTAATAGAGTTTCGTATTCCGGAGCTGCCTAGCACCTTGGCTTGGCAAATTTATCTGCCGCAGGATAGACAAATACATAAATTTATTTACCGAAGAAAGTCCTCTTTTTTTTTCTTCCTTTGAACCTTGAGGAGCTTCGTTCATCGAGATGAAGAGCAATTTTACAAATCCTCATTTTAAATCGCCTCCAAGGTATTCAAAGCTGGTGTCTTCACCTTTGCGATTGAAATTTACCAACGTCCAGCCGGCTTCGTATTCCGGAACAGCCGAATACGCTGGATCGGTAAATACATGTATTTATTTGCTGAATAATTTTTTTTTACTTCCTTTAAAACTTCAGTAAAAAGATTTACAAAATGATACATTTGATATTCCATCGTGCAGCCGGCTTCGTTCGAAACGTCCGATAAATCAAGACGTTTATTTCTTCTTCTTTCCAAGTCTATAACCAGTAGAAGTAAAAATATATCATCGTAAAATAAATATACACACGAACAGTACATATGTACGACCGGAGACTCACATAGGGATGTACATAAGAGAAGCGGGAGAGGGTGCAAGCGCCCCTGGAGGAGGGTTGAAAGTCGGTGCGCGGGCGCAGTCGGGCATTTATCGATTTCGCTTTGAGAAGGAAGAAGGTGCCACACGGTGGGTCATCGATTTGACACTCGGCTAAAGGGATTGTCGGAAACGGCGAAGGACTGCCGCGCGGATGTTCGCGGATTCCGGCTTTCGGAAGATAAATAACAATAATACAATAAAATAATTTAACGCGAGACAATCGGGGAGGCAAAAATTGTAAGCACAAGTGTCACGGAGTCGTATGTTAATTTCGCGAGAGGGTCGGTTCGACACGCGAAGGGGGATCGACAAGTGCGACCGGAGAAGATAAAGAATTTCGACGAGGGAGCCTAACGGGCTTCGGTTCGTCGAGTGAAGATATTTATTCCTTGGGCTCGGTACCTTTCGTAAAGAGGTCCGCGAAGATATGCAGAACTATGGCCACGAGGAGTACGACTACGGTGCCGATGCACCTGCTGTCGGCGGTGAAGGTGGAGGACGCTCGCTGCCGCAGATGCCAGGTGCAAGGCCCATGGTCGATCCCGCGGCGGAGGGCGAAGTCGATCCGAGCCTTTACGGCCAGCCGAAGGAAGCTACACACAAGATAAGAGGAAAGAGCGACGTACTCGAGTACTTATTCGGCTCTGTCGATCAGGAACTCCTCACCGTAAAGCTCTTCTATCTCTTCTTCTATGCGGCATTCGGCTCGCTCTTCCCATTGATGGGCGTTTATTTCAAGCAAATGGGCATGAATGCCT
This sequence comes from Ichneumoninae sp. A BG-2022a, assembly GCA_030522665.1. Classification (NCBI taxonomy): domain Eukaryota; kingdom Metazoa; phylum Arthropoda; class Insecta; order Hymenoptera; family Ichneumonidae; species Ichneumoninae sp. A BG-2022a. Next base: position 32,604 of record JAPYZC010001204.1, on the reverse strand, counting down.
TTCAGTGCGGCATCGTCGTCGGGCTCAGGCCATTCATCGAGTTCCTCAGTGCACCCTTCTGGGGATCCCTCGCCGACAGGTGAGTGGACGACGGCTCGAGTATTAACGCTATCCGCGCGATTTCTTCCTTTTTTTTTCTTCTTGTTCCGCGATTTGTAAGAAAAGGGAAATACAAAGCCCTTCGGAATTTTTTCCCGTTCGTCGAACACGTTTTAATGGATTGTGAAAGATTGAGAAGATTAATTATTTTGCACGTACGGAAGCTCGGGAATTTATTTCAAGAAGCTACGAGCTGGAACGACGGGGAACGAGGTGTCCCTCGTATTACTGCTTTTATCGCCCCTCCGGCGAACGAGATTCTTCACACGCTCTTCAAGCATAGCTGCGAAAAAAGTTGTATGCAATTTAATCTGCAGATGCTGGAAGTTTTTATCCATAAACTAATATATTAAATTCCATTTACAATCGTGATGAGAAATTAACGTATATTAAAAACTTTACATGTACCTTACTTTAATTTTACTATAGTGCTACTTTAATTTCAATAATTTACCTCAATTTCACTCTAAAAGTCCATTAATTTTTCATGACAAGTCTACACAAAAATGTCCCGTTTCTTTGCATAAAAACTTCCAGCCGGGTACCTTAAATTTACAATTTTTTAACCCAGCGATCGCTCGCAGGATTAACATTCACGCTTCCTCCGCTTGCCGAGCTTATCGCGCAAACTTTTAAATATAAAAAATTTTACAACACTCTTGGCACGCGAGATTTATCGAGCGCCGCCCGTTTTGCCATCAGCTTCTTCTTCGTCATCTTCATTACAATTATTTTCGTCAAAGACCCATCGTTAGCCTTTACGGTATAATTTTAGCAGCTACAGCGAGTGTGTAGAATAGAAGTAGAATCGTAGATGTTCTTTGGGCGCGACCAGAGGACAGAACTCGTCTTCCAGATGGCAGAAGGGAAAGCTCATCCTCCTCGCGTCGCTGTCCTGCTGGATAATCTTCACCCTGCCGTTGGGTTTCATCCAACCGCCGACGACCTCGTGCATGACCGTGAAGAATCACACGTGGTACCTCGAGAGGCCCAACGCCGGTCCGAGGATAAAGAGATCGCTGGATCTCAACGAGTTCTATCGGCAACCCCATCCCGAGGACGACGAGTATCTCGAGGTGGCGGCGAACGTCGTCTTCGAGAGGCTGAGGCGCAGCGTCGACGACAACGAGATCGTCGACAGAGCCAGCAAGCTCGTCACCGATTCGCGGACCACCTACGACCTCCTCGGTAACGAGGTCGCGCGACCGGGTATCGACGATTATTCGACCCACGGGAGGAACCGTCTCCGACGGCAGGCGCCATCCGCGTCGGCCAAGGAATCCTCCGTGGACTTGAAGTACAAACAATTCGTCTTCGAGGACGCCATCACCGATCCCACGGCGCAGACGATCGATTTTCGCAGCATCTCCAAGCAGAATCGACCGGCCGATGTCCTCGAGTACAAGAGGTTCCTCAAAGTGAGTCTCCATCCTTCATCGTAATCGAATAAATTATCGCGAAGGGGACCTGAAAGAATAAATGTCGATAAAATTAGCACATCGCTTCCTCTTCACTGAGCAAAAGAAATGGATGGCTCAAGCAAATGCGCGATGACATATGTTCAAAGCTGTATTTTGTTGGTACAACAAATATGTTTGTTTCAGACGACAAATTTTGGGTAAATTGAAGCAAATAATCGTTCAACAAAACAACGCTTTATTTGTACCAAACAAATAACAGCTTTGAACGTATGTCGCCGCGATTTTTGGTTGATTCAACCAATTTTTCTTTCTCAGTGTTCGGATCGATCGGTCGGATTTTTTTAAATTTTTTTCCCTAGCAAGTTGATGGACCGCAAATGGACCGAAAAACGGACACGTACGTTGGGGAACAAAACTGTACATTTTTGTTGGCATTTGGTCTTTTTTCTGTTGCGGAAACCGAAAACGGACCGAACTTTTTTTTTCGAAAAATTTGCTTTGGTCCGTTTTCGGTTCCCGCTACCGAAAAAGGACCAAGATCGTATTTTTATTCTGTCCTTTCATTCAAAACATAATTAAAAGCAAAACAACAACAAAAATTTTAAACTTAGCCAAACATTTTCCGCAACCGAAAAAGGACCAATCCAACCGTTTTACCGTTTTTGTGGTCCGTTTCGATCCCCAACGGACGTGTCCGTCTTTCGGTACGTTTTTTGATTTTTATCCCTAAATGCAGCCGACCGTCAACTTGGTAGGGGTTTTATAGAATAATTGTGTTTCTTACTTTTTGTCGTTGCAGAACGAACCTCTGGACGAGAGCCGGCCGCCGAAGAAGGCCCACACGAGAACGAAGACCCGCTCGAAGCCGCCCCGCGAGAAGATAATGGTAAAGCGCGAGGTGAACGAGAACAGAAGCAAGGTGGACGAGGACTGGGAGAGTCGGGAGATCATGAAGAGCGCTAAGGTCAGCTTCCCCGACAGCGAACTGCTGGCGGAGGACGAGATGAGGAAACTGAGGAACTGGGACGATCGCAACGATATAAGGGACGAGTCTCTGGAAGACGAGGAAGACGAGGAGGACGAGGAGGACGCCGAGGACGCTGAGGAGGAAGAGGAGAAACGGGAAGAGGCTGCGGCTATGCCGCTCGTGAGAAGACGAAGAAGCACAAGGTCCTACGAACCGCACATCGGACCGAGCCCTTTCTCCGTCTCGTACGCCTCGAATTACGATCCCGTGCTGAACAAGGACTGGGTCAAGCCACGGTACAGCTCGATCGTCTACAGATGGCCTGTAAGTAAAAAAAAAATTATCTTCGGTCGATGATTTTTTTTTTTTTTTTTAGAGATTTAGGTCGATATAATTTTTGGCTCTTACAGGATATCCAGAAAACATTCGTTCTGCTTCTGATGCTGGTTATCGTCGGAGAATTTTTCTCCGCACCCGCGATAACGTTGGCCGACTCGGCTGTGCTGACTCTTCTCGGCGAGGACGCCGACAGGTGAACGAGAAATTTTATTTTTATTCAACGAGGAGGAAATTAAAGATTGCGTCGATCGAGGTTCATGGGATATTTTTTTTACGCGTCATCGTAGATACGGGCATCAACGTATGTTCGGAAGTTTGGGCTGGGGCCTCGCTATGTTCATCGTCGGTATAGTTCTCGACCACAGTATGGCGTTTCCGGACCACCCTTGCCCTCCCCACGAGAAGGAAAAGAACTACACGATTTGCTTCGCCATATTCAGCGTTTTGATGGGAGCCGCGCTGATAACGGCGACGCAGATAAACTTTAAATACGAATTTATAAACACCGAGCCGGTGAGGCATCCCCTCCCTCGTCGAGTCCTCCGAACGGAGCCTCGAGGACGATGAAGAAATGACGTTTCGGGATTTTTTTTTCAGGAAGTTGCGAAGGTACCGGCCGAGCCTACCAGGGAAGAACAGCTGCAGAGCCAATTGTCTCAACAGCTGAACCTTCCAGGACTGTTGGACTCTTCGGCGAATCCGGATCAGAAGCCTCCGCCTCCCGAGGACAAGGTAACTTTTCCACCGGAATGAAAAACAATTAACTTACCTTAAAAAAAATTAATTAATTTTTTCATTCTGTTCAACCAGAATGAAAAAAAAAATTATTTTCCTTTAAAAAATGTAACACGTATCTCTGGAACTTGAAGTATCAAGTATTTTGGTACTTCAAGGATCAAGTATAATTCAAGGTTCCATCAGACCTTGTCTGGTGGGACCAACTCTTCCACCAGAATGGTAAAAATAATCTTCCCTTTAATAAAATGTAATTAATTTTTTTCAAGGTTCCGCCAGACCTCGTCTGGTGGAACCAACTGTTCCACCAGAATGAAAAAAATTATCTTCCCTTTAAAAAAATGTAACTAATTTTTTTTCAAGGTCCCGCCGGACCTCGTCTGGTGGAACCAACTGTTCCACCAGAATGAAACAAATGATCTTCCCTTTAATAAAATGTAACTAATTTTTTTCAAGGTTCCGCCGGACCTCGTCTATTGAAACCAACTGTTCCACCGGAATGAAAAAATGATCTTCCCTTGAAAAAAAATCTAATAAATCCTTTGTTTTTTCAATTCCAGACGAAGATGTTTGCCCAGACGACTCGGGAGATACCGGAGTTCCTGACGGTCATAAGGCAGTTCAAAGATCTCAAGTGCGCATCGTTTTTGTTCGTCGCGTGGTGGATGGGATTTGGAATAGGTCTCATCTTCACTTTCCTCTTCTGGCATCTTCAGGACTACGGCGGCACGCCGACTCTCTTCGGTTTCGCGTCCGTCATAAATCACATATCCGAGATATTCGCGTATTTCTTCAGCTTCAGGCTGATCCGACAGGTCGGCCACGTTAAAGTCCTGTGCCTCGGTCTCGGCGGCAATGTTCTTCGTTTCCTCTACATATCCTATCTGAAGAATCCGTGGTGGGTTCTTCCCTTCGAATTCATTCAGGGCATCACTCACGCCGCCGTCTGGGCCGCGTGCTGCAGTTACATCGCTCACATTACGCCGCTCCAGCTGCGCTCCAGCGCTCAGGGTGTTCTTCAGGGTGTCCATCACGGTCTCGGCAGAGGCTGCGGCGCCATTATCGGAGGAATGTTCATCGCACGTTACGGTAATAATATTCAACGACTTATGACTACAGTGGAAAAAAGCTGGGCGACGTGCCAAAAAATACTTCAAGTACAAAGTACGAAGTATCACGAGTACTTGAAGTATCAAGTACTTTTGGTACTTAAAGTATCAATTACTTTTGGTACTTGAGGTATCAAGTACTTTTGGTACTTAAAGTATCAATTACTTTTGGTACTTGAAGTATCCAGCTTGAAGAATCCAACTCAGTTCTGAAAAGCAAATATGCCGAAGAAGTATATATATTTTTTAATATAAAAAAAAAACTTTAAAAAAATGTTTATACCTTTCAGGTACCACCAACACCTTCCGAGGGTACGGCCTCCTCTGCGCCGTCGTCCTGGCAGCCTTCATCTTCATCAACTTCTATCGTAAGGACACGGGCTTCGTCTCGGATCTGCCACAAACGGAGGATCCTCACCAAGTCGCCGAGGCGACCCATTTAGCGCCTCACGGGGTGCCGAGCAACGCGATTCCCCGGGCTCTGAGCTCGAGTCGTCTTCACGAGCTCGCTCAGGATCCCGGATACGGCGCTACCTATCAGACGGCCGGCGGCAACTTGGGAGTTCCCGGCGCGAACAGCGGTCAGTATATCTTCGTTCCCGAACACCACTTACGGTTCATTTCTCTTCACCCGAAGCCGATAAGCGTATTTTCTTTAACACTCGTAGAAGGTGTCGATTGATCAGTGATTTACGTTCGCAGGTGGTGCGAATCCGACGAATCCATTCTTGAACAGCAGCGGCGGGGGTGGCGGCGGCGGAGGCGGTTACAATTATGGTATGACCGGTAAAGGAGAGGACGAGTTCATTCGTAGGAGCTTCCAGGTATAAACACGAGACTCGAGAGTGCGCATTTTTTTAATGTTGAAAGAGACACGAGCCCTCGATCCCCATTGGCTGAAAAAAATATGAAAAAAATGTTAAGACAAATATGAAGATAAATCACAACGATGCGTATAGGGAGAATGAACTTGTTTCTTCATTGGCCCAAGAGCACCGATATTTATCAGCACAATATGCCGATTTATTCTGAGGTAGTCTTCGAACGAAACTTCGTCCTCTGCCTACATGACAACTCATGGTATAATGTAAATGGATCTCTTGCTTATAATGTAGAGATCGCTCATCAGTTTTTACTGCCCGAAGTTTGATCTTAAAAAAAATAAGAATAATAAAATAAATCGATATCTTCGATCGGTAAAACTATGATCTTTTTTTCTTCAGATTTACAGTGAGGTGGTCGGCAGGGAATTCAACATAGCGAAACCGCCGCCGGTGGTGACTCATTTACACGCCCAGCAACCCTGCACCAATCCCTTTCATCAGCACGACTACGACTGGTAACGATATCTTGCACAGTCTGATTAAGTTGTTACAATAACTATACTATGATAATAACATGAATAACTATAGCGTCGCGGCAGATGACTCGCGATGAGAAGGAAACCAAATAAAAACGGAAAGCATTACACATCGATATACGATTATAGAAACACGCGGCAAAACAATAAGGATAGCGGGCTTTGACTTGTTACCCGGTTGCGTTTATGAATCCGTAGACTGTTCTGATTGGAAATTAAAAAAAATTTAAGCGTAATTTCCGCTCACCTATCTAATCTTCGGTACGTCCGTGTAAGTTTTTTTTTTTTTTTTTTACTAATCGGCACTTTGAAATTTTTCATCCCATCTATCAATTTACCATATAACACGGAAGTATTTTTGAAATTTGTCAAAAATATTTTTTTTGAAATATTCACAATATTTCATCGATATAAAGAAATTTAAAAAATATTTTTTCGTTCGCTCATAAATCTTACATTGAAATGTTTCAGAAATAAAAAATATTGCAAAACATCTTATCACTATAATTCAGAAATATTTCACATGTAATGAAAGAGTAAGTAAGTTTCTGAAATATTTAAGAAACGTTTTCTTGGAATATTTGGACAGAATATTTCAAAATATAATTTTCATATATTTCTAAAATGATTTCAAAATATTTCGTGCTATGTGGGTTCAATTCATCATCGCGTTGTGTGAATTACTCAATTTCACGGTGTTAAAACGATAAACCCTTAATCGTTCATATCGACATTCCTCATAATCCATATCAATTACTCTAATGTGTTGTCGCGTTGTTGGAAGTAGAAAAAAAGTTACTTAAATAGCCCGCTATTCGTTGATAAAAAATGTTTAATAAAAAAATTATAACTATCGGGAAGAAATATAATGTGGCACGGCACCGGAAGAAATGACAAAGTAAAAAAAATTCCTCTAGAAGTCCATACGGTTAAGGAATCTAACGAAGTAAAGCCATCCGCTAAAGATACAAATATAATATGACTTACATAGAGAGTTTAAGGTCGGAGATCCAACGTTTACGGATTTTAATTGAAAGAGACTCCGAGTCGGTCCTACAAGAAGAAAAAAAAATAAGAAAAATGAAAAATAAAATAGACGAAAAACTGATCCTTCGATAAACCTATTTTTAACGATAGTCGATATATGTAGCTTCGTGTATTAATTTTTATGATTCCTTGAGCGTATCGAGCGCACGTAATATCCGATTCTTCTCGCGGTGTAAACGCAAACCTATACTCGCCTGCTTATTATTATGAAATGAAGAAAAAAGAATGAATACAAATCTTATTCGACGAGATGATTGCAATACTGTCCGAACGAGCGATAATAATTGTACTGACACGGTGCGTATTGTTACGTAAAAAAATATTATAATAATCGCGACACGAGATGCGCGACATGCTGTAAATACTAATATTAAAAAGGTGACAGTCACAGGGACGAACAAGTATTAATTAATTTTTCCCGGTTTGTTCGTTTTTTTTTCGTTCCTTAGCTGAACGTTCGTTATTGATAACATATAAAACAATAAACAAAAAAAAGAGATTCTATATTATATTACGTATACATATAATATACATACCGTTAGGATTGTCGAGTACCAGTTCCATCGTATGGTTTTACTGTTATAATAAATTAATTACGGTGTTCTCGTCATATATATATATATATAAATAATTTCATAATGTATAATGTTCGAGTGGGTACCACGATGGCGAGGCCGTACACGCGCTGGCGTGTGATCGTTAGTTCCAAATAATTTCCAAAGTCTTGTTTGCAACGAGAGCACGATCGCGGTAACTCGCCTCTTTTAGGCACAAGAAAAATTTAACGACAGATTAAACAATGTACCTATACTACACATAGAAAAGGAAGAAATGAAAAGAACATTGACTCGTCGACGATGATGACTAACTTAGGTTTATGCTTTCGTTAATTAATATTATCGTTATTATAGTTGAAACTTGAATACACGTGTTAATGAAATATATTGTATTTCCGATATGTAACTTTAAAAAAAGGTCGTGAACAAGAAAAAAAAATTAAGCAGCGTATTGTAATTTTGTGTGTGTAAGAATGAATAATACAACGCCACGATGTTGCCGTTTGCGTTTTAAGGACATTGCGTGAAAATCCTTTTTCATCCGTTGTGATTTTTATTGATAATCGTTTATTATAACGCTACCGATAAATGCGTTTATCGTCCCAAGCATGTACAGTCGATAATCGCGTTAATTAAAACACTATCCGCGCATGGCTGACACAAAGGTCTCTTAAAAAAAAAGACAAGAAAAAAGTTCATCATTAGCGCCTAATTTGCCTTATTGAATTCCCATAAATCACGCAGGCTTAATAATTATACAATCGATATACGCAAATGTCCCGCTGCGCCCGCAACTTGCATCAACGCTCGCTATTTTTATTTATCGAAAACACACAAACGCCATCGACAAAATCGTTCGGCGAAGGTCACTGCAGCTAGGAGTTATCGAATGTAGAAAAATATTGCACGTTGATTAGCGCACGAAATTAATTAGTTAAATGAAAATTTAAAGGGAACAGCCAGAGAGAAAGACGAAACGAGAGTCGAAGCTTAAATGTGTATAAAAATGTGAGACATTCAGTTTAAAAAAAATCGATACATATCAGAGATAGATTTAAGCTGTGTCTGTAAGTATTAAAGAAACGAGGAAGGATCACTGGTCGCATTTCGCATACATCAAACAACACCGGTACTTCAATTATGCAATCGCACGGGCTTTATACATAGATTAAAAAAATAAATATTCGAGATAACACGTACCAGCACGCGTGTGCTCGATAAAAATCGCTAATTCCCCTCGACTCGAAATGACGATGATACAGCAAGAAAAGCTCGGAGTTTCAGTGACACTTTATCAATACACTACGTGTGCGAAGTGCGTCCACGCTATATCTGTAACGATTATCATAGAGCCAAGAATAGATTGTTACCGAAGGAATTCTATGTACGCCCCCCACGGCAAGAGGTAATGTAATGTTTCGACTATGAACCAAATGAAAAGATGAAAATTCATTCAGAGCTTCGCCAACACTTTTCTTCTTTCTTCATTGTTTTTTTTGTTCTTGTTCTTCTTCTCTTCTTCTCCCCTTGTTCGACGTTTCGTGAAAGCTTTCTCGGCATTCACAATGTTTCACAGCTTGACAATACATTCTGCCGCTATATGATCACGCCGTGGCCTACAATTTTCTTTGCATAGACTGCTTGCGGAGGAAAAGCTTACGAGTTCGGTTGCGTGAAGAAAAATCATCAGCATCGTCATCTACTAATTACTTCCTTCCGCCGCTGTTCTCGCACCCACCGCTTCACGGAATTGGAAAGGTTTTGGCTTTTATCGTTTGGATATTATATCGATTAATTAAATGACAAGCTTTATTTCTGTGATTTTTTTTTGTTCACTATTAAACAACAGTTTATTGGTAGTTGAGAGCGGACTAGATAACTTCCCGGTAGAATGTATAACTAGAGGCACTATTCAAGCTTATAATTAAAGACTGTCTACAGTAGTTGTCGATGTACGATTACTTGAATCTTATTCAAGAGATCACTGCAGTTAAATGTATTTTTCCCATCGTCTTTTGCAACAACGAGGGGAAAAAACTGTTTGTTTTAAATTATTTTTTATTTTTATTTGTTTTTTTTTTTGTTTCGAAGTTGGATAGTTATTTTTGTGTAGTATAAACTACGACTAGTTTTAAACAACTAAATCGACGTTACTTCAAACTCACTTTCTTTTTTTTCTGAACTATGTGGCCCTGTGACAATAACTGTCAGCAGAATAGTGCGCTATAAATATATATCCGCTGATACACGGAACGGTAATGCAGCATCAAAGATGATAAAGTCAGATAGGTTTATATTTTTTTTTTGTATTTTTTTTTTTTGAGACTTGTTTTTTAAATACTGGATTTGTTATGTGAGTCATGAGAGGCATATTTTTTTTGCGAGATTAAATGGTTCATCTACTACGAGCTAGATGTAACGATAAGGACGTTTTCTGATTTCTCGTTATCTCAAACTGCGGGAAGGAAGCACCTAGACTTCTCCGAGTCACCTTATGCGTGAACTGTTCAGAAGACCGTTACACTATTGTTATGTAGCCGGTATTTATGCGATGAGAATCAAGGTAGTTTTTTTCTTTCTTTTTAATTATGCTGAGATAAAACGTTTTATTGGTAAATTACTTGAATACCAAATAAACTTTAATTAATGGAGCTCGATAAACTCGACTGAGCAACTGTACTTTGTTTTTTTTCATTAAATCTACCCTAGCATTGGCACAGATACTCAACTTATTCATTACTTAAGCAAACTTCTAATGAAAAACGCACACCTCCCGAATAAAGAATGTCGAAAGTTATTCTCCCTGTCGACGAACAGTAATCGGGGGAGTGCCGATAAATCACGTATTTTTCAGATCTTCTCGTTACGTTAGCGATAGATAAGTAATTGTAGCCTAGTACTCGTAGGTAATACTGTGGTGCCTGAAACTTTGGTTAATCCGTGGATATAGAATACCTTCGTGGTTTTTTTTTTCTCGAAACTTAATGCATCAGTGCTGAGCAGCTAATTACCATTAGTGTCCTCGGAACCCTACAGTTCGATGACGAAGCTGTCGAGCCCCGTTTCGCAAAAGTGGTTCGGCATCGGGCAGTGTGTCACTACGGCAGAATCGCATTACTGAAAATACTGGCATAGTGAGGCAATGATCTCAGGAGTCTCGAAGCGTTCGCTATTTTTCGTTTTAATGTTTTTTTTTACTTTTTTGTTTTTCGTTCGTTCTTCCCTCAAATAAACTAATATTTATTATCGATCGATCTACATAACGCTCGTACTCTCGTTCGCAGATTCGTTCCTACTCACGCGCACCTAAAACTTTATTTCACCCTATCGAACTTAATAATACGAATACCACTAACTGTGTAGTTCGTCAGAGCAGCTTCTCGCCAGCGGTCTTGTAAACTTCAATATCAAAGGAAAATAACTAAAAAAGAATCTTATTGTTCTGTCATCGTACGAGGTTACGAGAGAGACGGAAGAAAATATAAAAACATAATTGGAGGCGATATAGGATAATCGTCTAACGTGGAAAACTGAGTGTCAATTGCGAGTAATATATTTAGAAAAAGAATTAAAGCGAAAGGCCTCTTATCGCTGACTAGATACTGCTCCTTTCGTCTTAGCCGTCGACAATTTTTTCGCGTAAATTCACGTTTCCTTGCCCGGTCTAAGAGAACATCATCTTCACGTTCGGTTTGAGGTCACAGCCTTCGGGGGGGTATGCGAACGCGCGCGACGACGTCGATGTTGCCCGTCATCTTTCTGTACGGCCGCCGACAATGTTATCGCTTATTTTTTTTTATTTAGTTTATTTTCTTCTTCGCCTTCTTTTATTTTCTCAAAGCATCGCGATAAAAAAAATCGCAACAACCGAGCAACCGAGCGTAGTTTTAGCCTCGGGGCGTTCGCAATATTGATTTTTTTCTTAGACAAAGGGGGGCAAGACGGCTCCGCTACCGCCCAACTCTCTTTTCACTTCTCTAGGGGTCCCCGGTCTCGGGTGGATAGAGCGGCAAGTATACTGGTGAAGGGCTTTTCAAGGGCTGTTGGAAGATTCTCAAAAGGGTTGTATGCCGTGGACCGGCGGCCTCCGCGTTTCTCGCACTTTCACAAAATTCATCAGCTTTCTCCTTCTTCTCACTTTTTTTTTTGTATGAAAAAACACATACGACGATTCGTTATTTGTTTCTTTTTTTTTCTTCGTTCGCCTCCTAATACAACTTAGGTAACTCTACGCGTCATCGAGATTCGTGGAATTCTCAATAAAAATTATGAATCCTCACGCGCGTCGAACACGCTCGATGATTCATTGCTACTTCACTCGTCGATTGTTGTTATTATTCTTTTTTTTCTAAAATAGGGGGATATGTGCTTAAACTCGCTTAATCACGTACATCCCGTACTTCGTACCTTAACGTCAAAATGAAAATAAAAAGATTCTAAGGCCGCTACGCGTTCTTCGTCTACAAACGTAACTTTGAATACGTAGTAGTAAGTATGTATATTTTATGTTATTGTGTGAATGTGTTTGTTTTTTTTCTTCTTTCTTTTTTTTCATTAAACTATGTCTTTTTTTTGTGTCTTATTTCCCTACCAGTCTATGCCGTCGCGTCTAAACCGACGTAAAGTCTAGTGATTAGATTACATGTCGCAATATATTAACGAGGGATTGTTATCGTTTCGCGAATAATTCGTCGCCGGACGATGTTTCGCGTATTGCATCTAACTCTAGCCTAAAAGGCCGATTTCTTCGTGTCAAGAATAATTGTAATTCAATGAAACTATTGCGTTTACCCACGGTCCCGGTGCGTATACCCCGCTATCGTCAATAATCTCGCGATCTCGTGTCACACATAACGAGACTCTTCTCTATCCGCGTATGAGCGTCCCACGATTTATGCTTTACTGATGCCAAATTCTGCCGCTTTATGACACACCGAGCGAGCGATCTATTTTACGCTAGGAACTACATAATCCGATCCCCGTGATTTTTCCAGCGCAATCGCGGAATCAATGTCACCTTTAACTAGTCAGATGTCGACCTCGAACATATCCTGCTCGATCGGTTTCTTCACCCAACTGCCGAGCTCGGCCCTCACGAAAGCGTCCTTCAATTGCCGCTTCGCATGCTGACACAGGTAAATTCAATATAAGCACATGACAAAAACGAGCACTGGGATTCGATCGATAACCCTTTCACTTCGACGATTTTGTCAGAAGATAAACTCGAAGAAAATCTGAGATGAATTTCTTCATGGTGGCCATTTTTCCCCAGGAAAAAAAATTCCCGGACTTTACACGGAATTTCTAACGAATTTTATTTAAAAATTAATGATGCAAATTTACAACAGCTAGTTTAACAAAATATAAACGATCTTTGGAATCATAAAGCTTTTTTCCCTGACTTTCGCGGGTTTTCCCTGACCACGGCCACCATGTTTTCGTACGGAGCGAAGGAGTTATTTACTCGAGTCTCGGTCATCGACGGAGCTACATAATAGAATTTCTACGAACGAAAGGTCTAACAGAATTTTTTACCGAGTAATCCTGTACCGATGACTTGGCATCGAGATAGTGACGGCATTGATTTCTATCAGCGTCATCGATAGTGCTCACTCTGCCCAGGAGATTGAAGAACATACGGAACAGACCTTGCTTCGAGATCCTCGAGGGTTTTCCAAGCTCGTCTTTTCCCGTCGTACAATTAATAACCTCGGCTTCGTTCTGACCTGCAAAAAAGTGTTTTAGATCTCCGGCTGTGCTGCAACGGATCTCGGAAGAGCCTCGACCGGTCGCGTTTGCTGCACGAGGCAGGGAAGAAATAATACGAACCAACTGTCCAATTAACGCTGTAATTCGGAGCTTTGCCAGGCTGCCTAACTTCGGACGATGTTATCAGACTCATCAATGGTTTGTTGAGCCTGTACGGCGGTGGAAGTCCCTGAATCGTATTCTCAATGCGTCCGCAAACGGCGCGATACATGTGACTCGGGTTTAACAGGCTGCCGAGAACGATGCTGTGGAAGTAAATAGGCTCGATGAAGTGGCTGAGGAGTGCGCCTTGCACACCTAGTACGTTCCATCGAGCTATTTTATCCGAACACGACATCGTCAGCAGTCTTTGGCCCTGCAAATACAGACGAAGAAGAATGAAATATACAGCGAACGCACCGGTGTGTACAATCAGAAATGTTTTGGCAACGTTCCAAATATCGAGCGCTTTTTTTCCATCCATCTCTCCGCGTATATTTATGTTTTATCGTTGAAAAGAAACGGAAAGAAAGAGGAAAAAAAAACGAAGAAAAAAAAACTCTTACCATGAGGACTCCGTCCCAAGTTTGTATACCGTCGCTGCTCTTCACCGGAATCGTACCCTCCCCGGACTCGATCTTTGTTCTCAATTGTCCCCTCGCTCGTCTGTTCGGATGCTTGTCAACGGATTCGTTCTCCTCGTGTGGCGAAAATATTCTTGCGTCGCCGCACGGCGCTGTGTTTATGTACAAATGAAATTGAATACCGGTTTTGAGCTTGTAGCCCTTTTTCGCCGGTTCGAGGATCGAATCGTCGGCACGATTTTCGGTGTGGAGCGACAATTGCCGATAAAGATACTCGCACAGACATCGCCGCGCTACAACCTCGGCGTGACAATCGTTAAGAGCTCCCCCGCTCACGCTCAAATGCTCTCCGGAAACACATTTTGTACCTTTTTGGAATGATTTTTTTTGTTTTTGTTTTTTTTTCAACAACAAAACAATAGACATTAAAGCGAAAGTATGATAAACGAGTGTATGTAAAGTTATTTGAAAAATGTAAATTCGATCGAAGATTATTACCTGTTGTAACGCAAATGAGCTCGGCGTCCTGACCCTTCGTCTGCACGATACCGGCGAGCACCTTGCGCCTCGCGTGCTGCGGCTTAGTTTGCATAAGCTCCGTAAATTTCTGATTTACCATCTTGCCGATTTTATCGGACAGCATTTGCGGTAGGCTGAGCTGCTCGTGGGAGTGACCCGAATTCGAGAAGTTTGGCAATATGCGGACCGGCAGAGGTATACAGAACGACGAGCTGTGAACGTTTCGCAATTTGGCGAGTGCAGCTTTGCTGGCCGCGGCTTTTGCCAATTTTTTGCTTGGGCCGGTCCCCTCGAATGTCTCGCCGTCGATCGTGACGGCTATCGTGAACTTTGCGTAACTCTCGCCGCTGTCCGATATACATTTATAAACGACACCGGGATACAATTCGTTTATGAGAGCAACCGGTCCCTTGTCCATGAATTTGTTGGAGTTCTTCGGCTCCTGGGTCAGCGTCTTGAATGCGTTGACCAGATGATTGTCCCGCTCGGTAACGTCGCTCGTGAAATCGGGCTCTAGCGGCGTTATAGTCTGGCATGGATTTATAGCCTGATGAACCTCAGGGGTGTTACGGAATTGCACGATGTTACGCAGTGCCAATTCGGCAGCGGCGTGCTTGGCCATCTTCTTTGTGCGTCCTTTACCTTCGTACGTCTGACCGTCGATCAGCACCGCTATAGTGAATATGGGTGCGTGAGTCGGTCCCGTCTGGCCGACAACCTTGTATATCGCTCCCGTCTTCAGCTCGTTCAGCGCGCACACCGCGTTTTTCGGCTGTGGATTCTTGTGCCTCTTTTTCGGTATCGGCGTACCTGGCAATACCGGAGAGAAAAATTCAATTTGCGAAGAGAACACGTAGTACATGTTTAACGATTGAAAAAACCAAATATGCGGCATCGGTGTATCGTAATTTTTTTCGTTAGTTTTTTATATGAAACTTTGAGATTATTTTTTTTAGGCTGTTAAAAAAACGATAAAACATGCACTTTATCAGAGAGCAACTGATTTCGTCTCGATTTTTCACCGGTTTACTTCAATTATTAGTGACTGTGACCACTGTCTGTTGTGTTTAACACTGGACTGAGAGCTTATTTATCTTATGCAGGCTCCTGCCTTTAGTTTGCTTATCTCGAATGGGGTCGGAGCTGCATGGACAGGCACGTAGTGTTGTAATAAGAGATTCTTTGTGTTGTTCTTCACTGCCACTACCATTGGAGGCTTTACCAAGAAACGACTATATCGATATTTAGATAACAACATCCGTTTGATTTTTTAAAAATCTACCTTGCACGTATATATACTATATGTGCAAGTATACGTACGTATATACTATATAGTACATATATGTAATATATATAATATATAGTACGTATATACTATATGTGCTATATATATTTGTTCTTTCTTCCTTTCATAATCCAACAGTGTCAAACAAACAACCATTAGCAAGTTACTGACCCGTGACAAAGCAGCGGATAATAGCAGGTAATTTAATTAATTATTGGCAATGTTAGAGAGTGATGCAACGGAGACTCTGCTAAGCGCGGGGTCAAGAGCTCAGCCATTGTTGTCCGTACTGTGATTGTACAGTCTTATTCTCATTTTTTTTATACTTTATTACCAGTCAAAATTTTTTGTTATATAGATCAATTTGAATTCTGATTATGATTTGTTATTTTTGTTTTATAATGTTTTCTTGGGCCTCTTAGCAGGCCCGCCTCAGGACACGAAACGCTATACTATTCTATTGTTATCCCAAGCGTGAAACGTGCGTTCCGGATGCATGCGAACTTCGACGAACTTGATCTTCGCGCGAGGACAATCGTTTACTGACCTTCGATATCAGAATCCGCCGACCTTTTCATAGGCACGTGAGGCATGTTCACCGTGTCCATCTGCGAATAAACTAATGAGCTGTATAACTGGAGACGCGGGGATACTCGAAATTCTAAAAATAGGTATGTAATTGGAAGCTCGGTGCGAAAAAAGAAAGAATGCTTACTTTAATTGGCCCAGCAAAAAAAAAACAGAAGAGAGAGAGGAGAAAAAAAAAAAAAAAAAAAAAAAAAAAAAAAAAAAAAAAAAAAAAAAAAAAAAAAAAAAAAAAAAAAAAAAAAAAAAGAACGGAACTCAAAAAACGAAAGAAGAAACGCCGGTCGAAGGGCAGACGAGACAAACGTCGCGTTATATCACTTTTGATATCGATATATATATATGTGTAAAATGAAAAACGCATCGTTTACTCTTTCGCTGAATCGGCTGATTGTTTCCCAGGGTCGTAACACCGTTAGACATCTTGTTGTCCTGCGTATTTTTTCTTTTTTTTTTTTTGTTAAACAATGCGGTTATTTACACGCGCACACGAGACAAACACACACACAGACACACGCGCGCACACAAACACGGGGGTATCGTCGGTTTGGTCGAACGAAGGAAAACAAAAAAACAACCCCCTGAAACACTGCACTAATGCATTGATTTTGATTATACTTGGCTAGCGCAGTCCCGCAGCGCCACCATCGCTTTTTCTACCTGACGTTTTGTGTGTGTGTTATATCGTTGATATATATATATAACCTCTCCGTGTGTTAAGAGCCAAGTTCGATGCACACGCTCTCGTCGATCTTCGACGCGATTATTGCTATTTCCTGAATGAAATTTATTGTCAAACACTTCGGAATTACGAGAGAAAACTTCGGCTTTGTTAATCGCGGGGGTTGCGACGCTTCGTTCCGGTCGGAGTGCAGGCTTTTCTTAATCGAAAACGCAAAACAGAACAACGATATCGCCCACACGACCGTCGTGCATGACTCCACGGAGTCGAACTGCGCATTGCAGTAATCGTCCGTGCGCAGTCGACGGCATCGCCGACGACGACGACATGCGGGCTGCGGTGAATATCTCGGACAGTTCTGTGTGGCCTGATGCTGCGCGTGATATTCTCCGCTAGCCTCGTTAGCTACGATCTTTGTATTCAAGTGCCCGAAGACACGAACACTCTTTCGACGTGCGCGCGATCCCTCGTCGCGCTCGTTTCGCCGAAACGCGAGCGATCAGAGATTAAAATTCAACGGTCGGACGGTAACGTCATGCCGCTCCACTACGCCGGACTGAACCCCAGTTCTCTGTACGACGGCAGATGCACGATAGAGACATTCACGGAACTACCGTTCGAAGATGTCACCGATGTCCATATCGATTGGAACTATTTATTACTGTGGCGCTACACCGAGCTCTGGATAACAGGAGCGATCGGCAAAATGATCGATCACTTCTCGAGGGATCCGATAGAACTCAAGATTCCTGACAGCAGTGCCGGAAGGTGATTGGACGTAAATGAAGCCTCGTAATCACAGCCTTGCGATGATTGGCTGTCACGCGTAAAAACACGCGACGCGATAGGCTTTAATTAAAAAACGTCATTACTGATATTTACTCGTGATTACAGATGTTTGCTCGCTACAGGCGGCACCGAGAGCGTGACTATTCTCACATCGAACAATGATATTTGGCAGTACATGCTGTACGAGGAAACCTGGAGGAGGATACCTCGTTTCATTCCCGGCAATGACGAGGCGGCGGTCGAGGAAATCGTCAAGTTGGAACAGGGAAAAGGACCTGTCGTTGCTCTCACCAATTTAGGTACAGAAATCTGCACGCAGCAATGAGACTATGCTTTATCCACAGACCGGTTACAAAAATCAATTTTTGCAGGAAGAGTCTTCAACATACCGGCTCTCGTGGATATGCCAAAGAACGTAAAGTTTGTCGACCTTGCATGTGGAATCGAGCACACTCTCATGCTGGCCGACAACGGCGATGTGTACTCAATGGGACTGGGAACGTTAGTAGAAAATACTGATGTAAAGAAATTGGTGGGTTGGTGTAGTGCTTAGCATGTTCGCCTCTAAACTGGAGCACCGGCAGATTGGGGGTTCAATTCTGGATGCCATTGTTTCGTTGAGAAACAAAAGTTGTTCATGTTTATATTCTCAGGGAAACTCGATGTAGCTCCAGTGCTGTGAAGCAAATCAGACTGACCGTAGCAGCATAGGTTTTCTGTAGTTTCCCTATGCTTTTTGTTGTAAGACTGAGGCGAATGCGATACAGGGGAAAGTCTGCTGCAGCCCCAAAAATGGGGGGACTGGCTTGGTGCGTAAGCACAGAAAATAAGATAGAACTAATAATTATGTATGAACTGAGCCAACCTGCTGTGAGACAGTAGCTTTGAGAAGTGGGGGACAATACAGATAAATAAAAAAAATACTGATGTAACAATGAGGATGGTAATGAGAAGCTCTCGGCCGTGCTTCGACTGGCCTTTCCAGTAAAATCAATACGGCTCTCGTTAACAGGCGAGGGCAACTGGGGCACGGCGACCTTGAGGACTGCGACGAGCCAAGATTAATAGAGGCCTTGGCTGGCTTGGGAGTCTCACAGATATCTGCATCCGGCTGGTGTAGCGCCGTTGTGACCAATGAGGTATTTTGCATAAAAGAGAACAATGTAGCTAATTGTTCTCGGTGAGTCTTCCGGCATGTGAGTAAATCATTGTTCTTCTTCAAGGGTGATCTGTACATGTGGGGTTGGAACAACGAAGGACAAATGGGACTGAGCGAAGATCAGAAAGTTGTCGCTGTACCTACGTTCGTGGACTTCAAAGACGGTGATGGGAAAATCTTAGATCTCAGGATCGTCAAAGTGCAATGTACGAGTTCCTGTATAGTTTGTTTAACAGGTAAACTGGAAATTGTAATAATTTGTTATACCCGCGAATCGAAAGTGGCTCATCTTCTTTGTTTATTTGTTGTTGTTTTTTTTTTTTTTTCTCAGACGATGGTGAATTATGGGGCTGCGGCTCCAACAAATATGGACAACTGGGCCAGGCGACGACGAAACTATCCGGCACGAAGACCTTCGTAAAAATGCCGATCGATCTGGACGGAAAATGTGTAAAAGACATAAAATGTAGAGCGAGAGGTACGCTGATCGTTTCCAGTCGAAACGACAGTGGAGGATGACCGGAGAATTGAGTAAATAATTTTGTACAAAAACTTTACCGTCTTCTACGATTTAGTCTACTGTCCCGAGATTTTTTTGCTTTCGGAATTAGCTTCCCTGTACGCGGCTATGATGCCGGGGGCCTCGTTCGCTTCCATCAGCGGTAAGATGAATTCTCGCTTTTTCCTCAGGATCTCTTCGTCTGTGAGAATCGTCTGCGTTGGTTGCAGAGACACTTTTATCGTTTCGGAATCTTTGCTTTTCTTCTTCGGCTTCTTGCTGTCTTCTGTAAAGGGTCTTGACTCGTGAGATTTTTTTAACTGTGCTACATCGCCGGTGTGTTGTTCTCGGAGAGTTACTTACTTGCTTTCTTACTCTCTTTGCCCTTTCGCTCGGCTACGGGGTGTTCACTCTTATCGATCTTCTTGTCGTCCAGTTTCTCGGCTTCGAACATTTTTACTGGACGCGGCGGTCGGAAGGTAAACGGCAGAATATATTCGTGCAGCTGCACCGGTCTCACGAAGGCCGCTACGATCAGAGCGTAATGGAAGCTGTTACCGTACCTGCGAATAGGGACAGCACGAATATCCACCGATCGATCGCCAGATTAACTGTTGTCCGACACACTAACATACTGTACGTCGCTTCGATAATAACATCGAGAAGTCCAGCCCCACTGGCTTCCGGTTGCTCTCGCACGGTTTCTTCGTCTACTGAAATGTCTTCTCCATTAAAATCGGCCATCATCAAATTCCAGTGAAGCAAATAACTACCGCGTGAGAGTTTTTCAGAGGAAGATATGAAGACATCTTCCATTTGTTTGAAAAAGGCTTCACGCGAGAACTTCCTCTCTACAAAGCAACAGACACGGAAAATACGATGATTCGCCATCGATGCTGCAAATGGGATCGTCAAAATGGCTGTTGCAAGAGGATGGAAGATAAACCTTGGATAAGCTTCATTTCACCGGCGAGCCAACTGACCATGACACTTCGGCCGTGATTATCGAGGGCACTTTCGTACCGAAGAACCTGCAGGGCGATGAAGTCGAGGAACCAAAAGGACGCCATATTCGTCTCGTAGTCATCAACGCCTAGTGCATCACCGAGTAATCTTCAGCCGGAAAGACAAATGCTTAATTAATACTGCTGTATAGTTTGACGTTGGCATTTAAAGTTGGTCGTACTGGATAATGTCTTGCGGTCTCCGGTTCCCATTTGTTATATCGATAGGCCTCCCGACGAGGCTCCGGAAAGTCTGCGGAAGCGTTGGCATTACCTTCATCGACGGTTCAACGAACAGATCCGGTGAAACCGATTCGACGCTGCTCTTCGGCGTCTGATTTTTAATTTTTACTTTTTTTTTTTCAAATTAATGAAACTCTTAAAGGATCGTGCGAGTATTAACCTGGGCGACTTCATTTCTAGGTTCATCAGGTATCGCATCGTTCTCGGTATCTTCTTTTCGTTTCGTCTTTGCGCCGACCATTCTGATGTCTAACGCATGGACTTGTCGGTCTTTACACACAGCTAGCCCAGATAGCCGGTCCAGCAAAATGAAGAAATCCACGAATCGCCATCCAACGCCGAAAGCATTAACGCTTCTTCTGTTTCCGTTTCGTTGACAAAGTCGCGCTTCCGGAAGTATCGAGGGCCCAAAAACTTTCCAGCGTCGCGCGTACTGCAATAATTAACAATCACAGCGAACAGATGCAAATGACGATATCCAAACGTTTTATTAATTCGTTTTATTAATTTTTTTTTTGTTTTTTCCATATTTTGTTCAATATTTTCAGAAAATAACACTCCAAAGCGAAAAAACCGTATATTCTCACCAATCCCAATGTGTGTATAATATATATATTATACTTCTCATATATCAATATATCATGTATACTTTTATACTTTATATATAATAATGTTATGTGGAGTAGCGCACACTTTAGACTGTTATGTATCGATACCTTTATAATTTTTATCGATAAATTACAAATATTGAAAAACATGAAACAGATACAGGCGGTAGACGGCTGACGCGCCCCATCGATCGGCGACGCTGATCCACGCAATTTATATCGGGCATGAAAAACCGCATCCGTTCGCCCTGGCATCGCTCTTTCGCAAAGAAACTGTTGAGAACACGAGTTATTTCTTTCTTTTTTCGTCTCGTTATCGCGTCATCGTAATTATACATTTTTCACGCAATAATTTTTTACTTC
Organism: Ichneumoninae sp. A BG-2022a; assembly: GCA_030522665.1. Classification (NCBI taxonomy): domain Eukaryota; kingdom Metazoa; phylum Arthropoda; class Insecta; order Hymenoptera; family Ichneumonidae; species Ichneumoninae sp. A BG-2022a. The sequence continues at coordinate 10,902 of JAPYZC010001204.1, read as the reverse complement.
ATACCTCCGCGCGTCAATCAGCGATAAAGCTTTTTTTTAAATCGTGTTGCGTAACGTAATCGAACACCTTAGAAAATTGTAGATCTTTGCAAAAAAGGTCAGGGCGATCGAGCAGCAGCGATCAATTTCGCCGTCGTCGATACGCGTCTGAGGCCGAACCGACTGAAGTTTTTTTTCTTTTTTTTTTTTCTTTTACTTATATATTTTCACACCGAAGTCAAAAAGGCAATACGCAGTATGAACTTACCTATAAGTACGTGTATGTTTCTCTGTGTGTCAACGTATGTGTACATCGCGGGGGAGGTGTATCTCACTTTACAAATTTTATCCTCACATTTTGAAGATTGAACTGTGTTGAGTTATTTTCATTTTTTTTTTTTGCCATTCTCTCGGCTCTTATTATTTTTTTTTAAATGCATAATATGTATAGTCGTTCTCCTTTGTCACCTATTCATATCGCCTCGTTCGGCTTTCCATTTTCTATTACATACACACGCACGTTTTACCTATATATTTCTCATTATTCTTCACTTATCTTCAGTTTTGCAATTTTATACGCGAAATAAATAGATGTTCGTGGATACAGAGAGTTCACAGGCTGTGGGGGGGAAGAATGGGACTCGGGGATTCTATCGTGAAGATATCGTATACGCGCAGCAGGAATGATCAATTTTTTTTTAATCGTTCTTACTGGATTATAGAGAAGAAACCTATACAGTGAGCTCGGGGAAGCTACGGGAGTGGCCAAAATATTTATTACGAAGCTTTCAGATATAATAACAACGAATCTGGCAATTATTCCCACCGGTCTCTCCCGAACTCACGTACAATGATGAAAAAAAAAGTCGAGAGCACGCGAGTTGTGATTTTAAAGTAGCATTCTGCGTGATTGTTCAATCCGAGCTTTCGTTCCGATTTACTCTTAACTTCATACTTCGATTTTATTATTTTATTTTATTTTTTATCACAATGAATGAACGAACGAATGAATCGATATAAGTTGAAGACTCGAGGCGAAAGGAGCCTCCAGATTTACAAGCTTTTACATATTTAATCTCTGTAAAATCACAAACCACAACGTTGATCGACCGGCTTCCTGGCCCACCTCGTGGCTTGCATTCCTCTAAATCGCGACACTATTATTTTTTTTTTTACTAAAACAAAAAGTGGACTTTTAACGCACACCATTCATTTTTGTTTCTTTTTTCTTCCTTTGAACTTGTGGTCTGTAGCGTATACAAAATATCGACAGTCTCGTTCAATCTCAATTTGCGAAGATACTAAAGAAAAAAAAAGTTATATATATATTACATATATATATATATATCGAATTGTAATCCCAATGGCGGAAGCCCATCTAAAAGCGAAAAATAAACAAAATGATTCGATAGAGATATAAAAATTAATATTTTCAATTGATTTTATTGAAAATAATACAACAAAATGTCTCATAATAATTAAAAATAATTAATATGTATATATACGTAATGTTCTACTCGATACTCTAGATAATCGTGTCTTAAAACTTCGGTTTTAAATAATAATATGATCATCATTCGTAATTAATAATCGTAATTGAAACAATAATGATAGAGACAATAAAGTTAATAATAATAATCGTTATATCATAGAATCATGTATCAATAAACAAACTTAATGGCCTAATTTACTCGTGAATCATACGTCATTATCGACTTTGATCGCTATCAATGGATTCTTTACTTATCGGATAATCAATAACGGATAATTAATTTAATTAATTAAATTACACGTTGCTTGGATATGCACATAGAGATATAAAGTCGTTTTTGGTCCCACCTAACTGCAAACATTATATTCATACATTTTTTTTTCATCGCTTATTTTTTTCTTTTTCGTTTTTAAAAATCTTTTCCTCTCGTCATCTTTTTCCCTATTCCATCTTAATCGCTTGTTACGTGTGTTCAAATGTTTCATCGTGTGTTACGTGTCGGGGATTAAAAAAAAAAAAAACATGCCACTATCCTACAATCGTATAACTGCTGCTAACTATCTGCTGGGTGTCTCGTGGTCTCAAAAGTTTTGCGTATACATGCGTCGCTGTACGACGATATTAATGACAATTCAAAGATTTGTGAAAGTGGTTGTGCTCGTGAAGCTTGTTTCGTCTATAAGCTCGTCACACGAGCCGTATAAAAGAAAAATTACCTACATCTTTTCGGGCCTATCAATCACGGTCTCCGCTCTCGGCTGTCTTTATTTATTTTAACATTTTTTTTTACGATTCATTTATCGTCATTCACGATCGCGTCCCCTTCCCGTCTCTCTATCTCGCGAAACAATATTCACACGTGCTCGCTGAATGTACATCACTCGAAACGATAAATCATCAAATTTATTTCTTCTCTTATCACGCAACCGTATTTACAACTGGCATTTTACCCTCGATTATTCTACAAGTTACCTAATAAAATTACATACTCTCACTACCTTCGGGACCGAATGGAGAGCTCGAATTTTCGGCGGAAAAATCCATCGAGAATCGGAACGATTTTTCGCCGTCGACTCGAACACACCTCGGTCCGTCATTTAACAGCCAATCAAGAGAATTTCGTCTCGGCGACACCCGCGTCTCCGCGGATTCCGACACATTGTAAATCTAATTAAGGCTACGTAAATTTTATTCCCAACTAACCGACCTTCGTTTCGTACATTGTCTTTTATTTTCATCTTTTTTTTCCCTTAATAATCCTCTTCATGTCTCTCACGAATACTGGTAAATCAGTCTCATTTTCTGCGGTTCCACGTACGGGTACGTACTTTTTGCAACATACTCGATTGAATTGATTTTATCATTCATATTCATTTTGTACGAATAAAAAAAAATTCGATTTACATTTCGAACACGATGCAACCTACCCTCGTGGTTACCAGACTTTAGTTTAATGCCAGTTGTATACCTGTCCTTTTGTGATTTTTTTCCCTTCCGGGATTCGCGCTTCTCGAAAAAAAAAAAATCTATGGAAAAACAAAATCCACTCGATCGTCGCGCCCACGAATTATTTTCCACGCCCGATATTGTTTTCCCGATGAATTTACCCGAAGGCTCCATAACCGGAAGTAAATGTATCGAAAGCCTAAAAAAAAAATCATGACGATTCGATATTAGTGAGAGCTCCATGTTCGCCATCGTTAACACACTTCAATAGTTATAACTTCACAACCATTTTGACAACAATCAACCTTCAACAAAAAAGAGCTTGTCTTACGTCGAACAAAAAAAATGAAGAAAATCTGTAAAAATGCGTCACCGCGGCGGTCACTTCCGGCTCATCTTCCAGCATCCGTTTTCTTTTTTTTTTAATCATTTTTGAATGTTAAATCACGCTTCGGGCGTGAAGAAGGTGACCGGAAGTCCCGTCCACTTCGCGGTCGACGTATCACATGTTCAAGATCGTTAACGACATCCTACGACGAGGTACTCTTCGCCCGGGCGACTTCCGATCGATCGCGCGATTACTCGTTGTAATCGATCAGCGAAGATAAACAAGTATCTCTGTCAATGGCCAAATGTCGCTCGATCGATCGGTCGCCTTCGCGTTATTTGAAAATCGACGTCCTTGTGTCTTTTCTCGCTTTACTTTCTCAATGTTGTTTTTATTTTTTTATTTTATTTTCTTTTTTTAATTCGTATACGTACTCGCCTCTTGGCAACGGCCGCTTTACTTTCACGAGCAGGAGATAATGAAACCCGAACGCCTTTAAATCGCAATAAAGATTAAAGAAAAAGAACGAAGAAATAAAAACGCTTGCGCTATGTAATCGGTGAAAAAAAAAACGATAATAGTTTTACAAACTACTACGCATTTATCCTACTCGTATCTAGATCGTTCTGTACAACTAGCGCGTGTATTTATTTTATTTTTTCCTTCTCTCCTATACGTTTTTTTTTCAATCGGGGTAATCGTGTTTGTTGCATGTGTGTGTGAGTCTTTCTTTTTATTCGTGTCTTTTCTCTCGCACTTCCCCACAAAATGTATCAATATATTAATTTGCAATTATTTTGGTCTAATGCGTTTACCTGCATGTGTATATTTTTTTTCTTCTTTTTTGTTTCTTTTGTATCTGTATTCGTTCGTGTACTCGTGTTTTTTTTTGTTTTCGGTAATTCGTGTACAGCGAAGTCTCATTCGCACTTTTACGAAACCCTCTATTCGTGTTTCAAAGTGTACATTGGATATAAACGTGTACACAAACGTATCGTCCAGTGTCGTATCGAATCGTCGATGAACAAAACAAAACAAAAAAGAAACACCTACTCGTCTCGTCGTCGGTCCGCACGGTTCGCTCTACCACTTACTCGCATACATATGGAAATGTATATTATAGCGCATACGCTAAGATTTTTTTTTTCATGAATATTTTATACGTACAACAACATACTTCGTGCCTCTACGAGAAAACAAAAGAGAAAGAACGAAGTAAGGTCGAAGTTCGTTGATAAACGAATTATTATTCGTTTTTAATTTCGGGGGCTTCGCAACGATACGCAAACAAAAAAAAATAAAAAAAAGAAGAATAATCAACCGGGTTCGTTGGATCGAGAATAAAAATATACTTGTTGAATATTAATTCAGCCTAATTATTAATTAAACGATAATACGATACGAGCCTGCGATTGTCTCGTTGATAAATCATAGTGATAATAATAAATCGATTACTGTGAATAAAAAAGAAATAATAATAATAATAATAATAATGACAATGATAAAACTATTACCTAGATAACTTCCTCTCCGTTAAATAATAACTGTAAATTCATATATAATATAAAAAATATTTCTCGACGAATCTAACTACTGTATTTATAACTAATAGATGTACAAAAACACTACGCGATTAGACTGTAAATATTCGTTCAGGGGGAACGTGTACATGCGCATTTTTCTCTTCCTCCCTCTTTCCTTTTCTTCTCAACTAAATTGATTACATTCTCAGGGTCCCGTCTTGTGATAAGAAGCGCAGAGAAAGACGGAGAAAGAGAGAAAGGTTGACCCTCACGCTGAGAAGAATCCGTAATATTCTTAAAATTCAATCGATAATTAATAGATCAGCATTTCTCTCAGCGACGGTCGGGCGGTGGGTAAATGTGGATATCGATCGCGAAACGCTTCAGCAGCAGAGTCGTCGAAAACATGAAGCCATTTCCGGATCCGCTCGCTGACACGCTTCGCGATTATTAAACAAAACTTGACATCAATAATGTATAATTTTCCTATCAACGTCGACGAGAAACAATAAAAAATAAAATAAAACAGAAGTGAGAACGAACATAAAAACGAAAGAGCAATGAGACAAGAAACAATAATAATTAATAATAAAAAAAGAAGAAATGGCGCCTTCGATCAGAGACGATTATTAAGAGTTACGCTTACGGCTTACGTATTGGCTGCATTGTACTTATGGGAATAACATTAATAATATTAATAATAAAAATAATAAAAAATAATTATTACTATAATAACGGGTAGACATCATTGTACATTAATTACGCCGGGAGAGTGTCACGCGCGTGCGCACATACGTAACTGTACGATAAAAAAAAATAATAAAAAGAGTGTTAAAAAAAAAAGCTGTATCTCTGCAGTTATTTCGAACTTAGATGTAATTGAATTACTTAGGGTTTTAAGCATTCGGGACGCGATATGTTGAACATAGACGCGCTAGACTGGCTCTGTGTGAAGTTAATAACGAGGACGATGAGGATGAGGGCAATTATCGTGGGAGGATGATAGTCATTGAAGAAAAAAAAACCACGTCGAATCTCGTTTACGGCATTGAATGACAAAGTGCTCGGCAAGAGAAAAAAAAATGTATACAATGCGCGACGAATCTGAACACATATAAATTTTGATTTGTTGACAAACTTCGCAAATGTCCCAATAACGCTCGACACATATTTGTCCGAGCATCGAACCGCATTCCGGGTAATCCGTCAAGCGTATCTTCAATTTGAATTACGAACGCGGTCCACCGTGATTGTGGGTGAGGTCGCGAGACGACCGTCAATGGGGAAATCGGTTATCTCGATTGCGCTAAAACGATAATTAAGCGCCCGTGAGCGATCGAGTAAGTACAGCCGTGAGATTTATTTTTATTTTATTTTTTTCACGCGAAAGATGCGCACTGACGCATGCCCGAAGGTACAAGAAAAGGATATCGCGGTAAGAGCTAAGAGAATTAAAAAGTCGACGATCCGCGGAGACCGCAAGTCCCGGCGATCGATCGATCATAAAAGTTTAAAAAAAGTGTACGAGAATTAAAAGAAAAAAAAAACGTAACACTATGGATTGCACAATCGGTCTCATTCGTAGACTCCCAAAACGTCGGAGAAGTCACTTGAATATTAAAAAAAAAACTACGAAAATAAAACAAAAATACAAGAAAAAAAAACCTCACTTTACGCACGTTCGGTATGATTATTGCGCTATTTATACATCTCCTCGCACTTTCGATAAAACAATCGTAAAGAAAAGAAAAAATAATAATCGTGCTAACGATACTACTAATTAACGTCGATAATAATAATTACAATGAATGAAAAAAAATGAACAAACGAGGGCAAGGAAATAGAAAGAAAAAGATAAACGATAGTGTCTTTTTTTAAGATAAGTAATCGTGGGCGCTTCCCCATTTATACTTCGTCTTTTTTTCCTCTCTACGTATGCGATAAGTCGTCAGCTGTCTTTTGTAACGTATACTCAGTATCTTCCGTAATTAATTTTTTGTGTATCTCGTGTCTATGTGTTAGTATTGTATGAATGTTGCGTGTCGCTGAATTGATTTTTGTTGTTGTTTCCGTAGGTAAAGTGTCTCTATGCCAATATTTTTTTTCTTACACGTATTATGTTACACATTATAGTAGATTTTCGTGTCCGAATAGCTCCACCGTACAGTGAGTCTGGATGGGGTGCCGAGGGTTTTTTTTCAGAAGGGTCGAAGGGATATTTTCCCGGACAGTACTGACCACCGTCGATAAACGGCACGATATCAATACGATTAATCCCGTTTTTCGTATATGCATCGTATACATATATACAAACACATATACAGGTGTATACAGTTCCGTTTTTTTTTCTTTAATATTATCACCGTTCGCGTTGATTTAATTTCATGTTTTCTTTTTTCTCGCACGCCTTCCATCGACCACACGTCTATCGATAGTACAGTACTTCATATACACCAGCACTCTTTCACTACGATTACTATACATCATCCCATTTACATCCCATTCACGCACAATCACCAAACGCTCGATCGTTCTTTACAACAATATAATCATTAATAATCATAGTAATTAGTCTCGCGTGCCACTTTTGTTGTTATTGTTGTTGGGATTTTTTTTGTTTTTTGTTTTCCTGTGTTTTTTTTTCTTTCGTTACTTTAGTAGACTGTAATTATTGATCGGTTAGTCGTTAAAACTGTAATCATACGCAATAATGAATCCAGCAGTTATCGTTAGTAAATGTATAACTTACTTTTCTATTCGCACTTAATCATACAATTAATGTAGGGGTAATAATAATGAATAATTAATAATCGACAATAATCGGTTTTTAACCATAGTTGAATCAATAATAATGAATGTAGTAATTCAATTAAATCGACAATTAATCGTTAATCAATGACAATTATTCGGTGAACAGTGTTTGATAGTCGCGATCGTACAATGATACATCTGTATGCTGTTTTTTTTTAATTTTCATTCTTTCTTTTCGCTGAGGGTGTGTTGTGTGTATGTGTTATCTTTGCTTTGATCCAATTTTTTCTCATTACCTCTCACTACAAAAATTCATATGGTCTTCAACGACCGATAAGAGGGGGGTCGAAGCTTGAGGGTTTGGAACACTACAAATCGATCGTACTTAGTCGTAAGATTTGCAGGGATGAGTGTGTGTCCGTGTCTGTATGTGACTATTGATTTTTTTGTTTATTATTTTAACTACAAAGTTATTTTCTGTTTTAATCATCTAAATTTACAGCTCCGATGATTCCAAAGTTCAGCGGCGCGTGACTGCGTTTCGCGAGATAAAAAATTGAACTCTCGGTACGTTGATCGAGGAAACGCCGTCACGCGCGTTTCCCATTCACAGGGCTTTACTTTTTCGTCAATGGGCGATGCTGCTTCGTTTATCGTACAATTGCGGGGAGGATTTTATCTACGAGAGTCCGGGCACGGGGAAGCCCGACGTCGGCCCGGCACTCGCGACTTCCGGCGGTCGAACATTTTCCCGAAGACCCGCGGCGCGAAGACAACGAGTGCGCAGGCGCGTCGGGGATTCCCCGCAATGAAAAAGCGAGCGTGGCTGAACGCTGCTGCATCTCTTCATTTTTTGGTAGCCGAACGAAAACGGGCGGAAGCCGAGAGCATCGAAAAAATGAATATTTTTTCCGTAAATAGCGACACTCAACTTCCGTCTCGGTTCTTCCGGCTTCGCCGAAACATCTATATCTTCGTTACACATGTTTGAACGGGATTTCTCAGGTAATCTTACGGGGGGGTTTTGGTAATGAGTTTTTTTTGTTTAGTACTTTCGGGATACTCATCGATACATTACACGGGAGAGACAACAATAATTCGTACAGCAAATGCAGTTTATATATAGAGAGAAGCAACGAAAAAAAAGAAGAAAAGAAAACAGCGTCGTGCAGCCGGAAGTGAGGAGAGGACGCAATCGCGAACTGATCGAAACCGCAAATTCGACGAAGTTTTGCACCCCTCGATAACATATTTACTTTTGATTCGGTCTTTTTCGCAAATTCCTCGTCGAACTTCGCGTTGCTTTAAACGTCCCTTCGTCCTCCTCGCTTCCGGCGAACGCGCAGTCTCCTTTAATCCCCGTTTAGTCCGGCTAGTAACCGTTCAGCTAAAATCATTCTCGTATGCGATATCGGAAATATTTCTCGGATCTAACCGGAAAAATTCTCACGGCCTCTCGACTCTCGAAACCGAGATTTGAAAAACGAAGAAACGTGTCAGAATCGTACGAACGCAATACGCGTTGTGTGAATGCTGAGAGGGATTTATTGTTTTTTTTTTCCTTTTTTTTCCATTTTTTTTGGGGCGTATGTAGGGCTGTGAGTGTGTTACATTTTTCTTTAAATCTCCATTACTTCGTTTTTAAGAGAATATAAAAAATCGTGTGGCACATTGACGGTTGGAATGTTACTTTGTTTCATCATTTCTTCCTTCATCTTTTTTTTTTGTTTCATCATTAAATTCAATAGAATAATGTTAATAATAATAATAATATAGTACTTCTTCGCGTTTATTAATAATATACTTTTTTTGTTGCTTTAAATATGCACGTATTGTTTAATATAATATAGTTGTATATATATACCTTTTGTATATCATATAGTAGTTTGTTTTTATTTTTATTTTTTTTTTGTTTTCTCTGCACTTATTATTTCATTATTTAATCTGTGTGCTGACTGCAGGTTTTGATTTGAGGGGACATTCGCTCGGTTTCGCCTCTCGAGTTAACGTTTTCTCGTCATCATCTTTTTCATCTTCGTTATCCTCTCTCTCGTTCCCCTCCCAGTGAAAAGGAACGAGAAACAGAGCGAAAGAGGTCCGCAAGATCTTCGGGACTGATGGTCAAGCACGTTCCTTGCGACATTGCGATAACCGAGTGATCCGTTTTGCATACACTTTTGTTTTGCTTCAAAGTTTTTGCTTCGCTCAATCGCTGCTTGGATATGACGGTACATATTTTTTTTACATTTTTACTGTATATTTTTTTTTGTTTGTTAATAATTGTATATTATGCTTTGTAGTTGGGTCGTGGGACGATCGAGAGGTGTCGGATCGGTTCTTCGATGCGAAGACGATGCACGACCACCGTCGACGCGTTCACCCACGACCTAATGCCTATTGTTGTGTTGTTGTTGTTGCTGTTGTTGCCGGTTTGTTGAGTCTTTCGGCGCCGGTGAGTTTGCAACCGGCGCCTTTTTTTTCACGCGAATGTAAAACCACGAGCCCGGGCCCCGGCGAGAGGAAATTCATCGCGATCAGAGATTCTCGCCTATCGCCCAAAATTCGTAACCGAGGATTCGAAGATCCGGCGGCGAGGGCAGTAATGCGTCACGCTTTAACCGAGACGAAAAAAATAGCTGTTATCGTGTTACAAAATCTCGACTCTTCACTCGACGCGCCATTCATTGATTCCCCAGTGTTTTTTTCTTCTTCTTCTTCTATTTAACGCTATTGGTTCTTTGTGATATGCAATCTCAATTGGTCGTGTTCGACGTCGGGGAAAAGCTTCTCGCGTGACGCCTCGGTCCGAAATCTGATCGCGACTATACATTTTATTTAATTTTACTTTTTGGATTTCTTTAAATAAAAAAAATAATGAGACCTCTCTCGCGGGACCGCGGAACGAGCTCTTGGCTACTAGCGTTTAACTGTAAGGAGACGACCTGGTATCTGGATGCTGTATATCTCAATAATACGAGCTGTAGCTTAGCAGACTGCTGCTTTCTGTGTGTGTCAAGTATATCGGTTTCGTTACACATAGTTTTGTTTTTATTGTTTTCATTACGGCGCGCGTGTAATGACGCGCGATTCTGCGAGTGTCTTTTTTTTAAATATTTAACTTTAACGTGTGTCTGTATGTGTTTGTATTTTTTTTAATCCTTCTGAGAGACTGGTGAATGTATTCTGTTATATTTATTCCCGTAATCCTGTGAGCATTGTGTCGTGTGTTTGTGAGCTTCATTGAATCTGTAGGAGAGTTGCGCAGGTTTGGGCGGTTCGTTTGGGACTATAGTGTGATTATGATTTTGGGGAGAGCTTGTCTATTATATATATATTTGTTTTTTTTTTTTTTTTTTTTTTTTTTTATTTTTTTTTTTTATTTT
>JAPYZC010001203.1:0-21262 GCA_030522665.1 Ichneumoninae sp. A BG-2022a | reverse complement strand
AAGATTAATTTTGCATAATAATAATTGCAAAATGTTATTAACAAATTCATCAAAAAATTAATTGGTTAACAAATTACCCGGCAACAAAACGTTTTTTTTCAAGAAAATGATTCGTTTATTTTTCTGAATATGTATGAATTTTTTCAGATTTTTAAGTAATCGTTGATTTTTGTTCTATAAAAAAAATAAAAAATCAACGATTACTTTAAAATCTGAAAAAATTCATACGTATTCAGACAAGTAAACGAATAATTTTCATTAAAAAGTTTTGTTGCCGTTAACCAATTAATTTTTTGATGAATTTGTTAATAACATTTTGCAATTATTATTATGCAAAATTAATCTTCTCAGTACCTTTTGTATACATGATTTTTTCAGATTTTTACACCATCAAGAAGTCCTTGCAATTTTCTGTTATTGTTGTCGAACTTATGCGAAGTTAGCGCGCAGCGAGACTCCCTCCTTAAATGCTCTACGATACGCGAGATAGAATCTCACGGTGTAATTATTTCTCTGTGATAATTACAGTTTGGTGGACGAGGACTGCTATCCATGGACCGGAAGAACCGACAAGTGCAAGTTACGAAAGAGGAACACGTTGAGAACGGCTAACTGTAGAAATCCACTGAATCCACTGAGAACGGAACTGTACAAAGTAGGACCGGCGTATCGCCTCGGCAACGAAACCGATATCATGCAAGAAATTCTCACATCCGGTCCGGTGCAAGGTAATTGCTAATTATCGCCGCGGGACGAACCGATCGGAGACGAGTCAATCGATTATGGTCTGACCGAGATAATAACTCGTTTTCAGCTACCATGAGAGTTCACCAGGACTTCTTCGTCTACGAATCTGGAATCTACAAGCACTCGAGGATCGCCGAACAGTATCGTACGGGCTATCACTCGGTGAGAATCATTGGCTGGGGGGAGGAGTACGTCTCCAACAGTCTTCCCGAAAAATACTGGGTAAGGACCAAAAAACTTTTTTTTACCCAACGCCCCGTTTGCTTTGTTCTTTCAACTTTTTTTTATAGTTTATACAGTTTATTAAAATTTTCGCAATCATTTCCAAATTACTTGTCATCATTAACTATTTTTAACGGTATTGAATTCTCTGGGTAAACAACGAAAACGAAGCTTTTCGCTAATCCATTAAAAGCTAATCCCTATTTCCGTTGAAAGAATAATATTTTATATTTTTATCTCAATTGCTACACTTTTTCAGTAAAAAGAAATATATCTCAAAAATAGTACTTTCGAAAAATGTAGTTTTAACAATTTTTCATCAGCTGAATTCATAATAAAAGCTTGAATGGATGGCTTGCAATATTGTTAATTCGGGTACACAATAAATAATAACGTAAATTTACTTTTTTTCTTTTCAGCTTGTTGCAAACTCGTGGGGTTCGGACTGGGGTGAAAACGGTTTGTTCAAGATTCACAGAGGAACGAACGAATGTGAAATCGAGACTTACGTCCTCGCCGTATGGGCGAAGACAATATAACCAAAGTTAGGATACTAAATCACAATCATCAAGAAAGCATTTATTGAATCTCTGCCGATATGCTGCTGGTCGCGGCCCGAATGTGTTCCCGTGACTAAGGAGAGAAAGTCGGAGAAGAAAACAAGTCCGTACTTTACGAGCAACCTACTGTGTGATCCGGTGTAAGTTTGTACTGCTTAATGTAACATATGAGATATGTCGTAATGTATTTTCTAAGTGTGTGAGAGAGGAAAGCGTCCTCGTGGTTACGATTTAAAAAAAAACGAAAAGATCTCGTGAACTATTTTTTTTCATTGCTCCCGAAGGAGCCTACAGCGAGATAAACGAGAGTATATATTAGTCATATTATGCGAGTATTGTCGTTCGATAATATGTATAAAAATACGATTGCCAGTTGAACTACGTTATTGTATTAATAAATATAGTAATACGTAAGGATAATAAATCTTGAACCAACTGATCAACGTTTCGTTAATTCTCATCGATCCTCACGAAAACTGTGATAATTGGAATGATTTCTTAAAAGATGGAACGTGTGGTCAGGTTTCACAAATCATGTGTGAAAGGCGCAAAGAATCTTTGAATTTTTTTTTTTATCGGCCAGACTCGTTGCGAGAAATACTAATGACCTTCCCTGTAGACAATGTTGCGTTCTACAAGTAAGGTCTTTCGCATCCATCCCGCTGGACGAAGGTTTACGGAAGGGAGCGGCATAGAGAGTGCTTCCTCGAAAATATTGAACCTTCGAAACATTTACCATTTAATTTCCGAAAAAACATTCACGTTCAGGAATAATGAGGTGTACTTACGGGAATCGACATTTGGAATCTCGAGCGGGAGTTACCGATATACGCAGTCGCTTGTATCTCTTTTTTTTTTTTATGAAGATGCTGTTTATTCTTCGCTCCATCCGTCAAATTATTGATACGCTATAATAACCATACGACAATAAAATGATGGATATAGACTTGCGCGAAATCACAAGTAAGTAACCTATCGTTTTCTGCGGAGGGAGAGGGAATTTCTCCTGAGCCACGCCGCCCTTCGGGATCCACCGACAGTTTGTGAGTATCGGTGGCCCTTGCCCAAGCCTCGGGAACTTCTGCCGGACGAAGTTTTTCCACGGAGTTCGCGGTGTTTGTGTACCGACTTGCAAAGCCAGTTTACCTTGGCGTCGTTGCGGATAGCCTGGAAATATCAAGAACCACCGTTAGCGTTACGAAACTAATATATTCTGCAAAATTTCATTGAAAAACATTTTTTTCAGACATCCAAGGAAGAATAAATATCATTCGAATCAATCTTCTACAAATATCATCATATAGAACATAAAATATTGCTATTTTTACCAAGTAAAAATCTATAAATCTGTCGAGTGAACTGTTTTGAAAAAAAAAAACAATATCTCACCTTGTGTGCAGGGTCAACGAGAATGATTTCGTAGTATTTGTAGGAAGAATCCTGAGCTACCCAGTAGCTGTTCAACACTCGGAGACCACCGCAGCGACGGCCAACGCGTTCCTGTTACCAACAAATATACAATTTGAGTCAAAGAAAATTGCTAATCGAAAAACCCGTCGGACATGTCGATATTTGATAAATTGCTATCAGACATCCAAGGAAGTTATATAGATACATTCATCAAGTGTCTTATGAATTCCTGGTTATCATCATTCTGCGTATTCTACGGGATCGGTCGGTAAGTTGAGATTAGTCAATCAGCTTTACCTCGGCAACGGATTGCAGTTTTCTGGTAGGCTTGAGTTGGTTCACTCCGTGGCTCTTGGGTTTACCGTAGGTGGCACCTTTGGGTACAGGACGTTTGCGTCCTCCACGTCGTACGCGGATTCTGAAGATGACGAAGCCTGAAATTCACACGGGTTAGGATGTATTAAAACGATGTTTGTTGAAAAATGCGTGAATTTAAATCGGAACTTTGTTCACTCAGATGGTACATTGTCTCTCCACGATCCCGTAAGAGTGGTGCATGTACAGTTCATCATTTTGAAAGTCAATTCTATTTTTCAATCAAGCATAATTTCATCGGTCTTTGTATCTTACAAACCAGATTAGGAGCAAATTGCTATCGTCTGTGCATCGGTCTGCATACCATTTGAATTCGGAATTGCGGCAACAGCTGGTCATTCCATTTTTTTCAATGGTTTTTCACATTTCAAAAACGTATCAATGATTATGCTCGTGAATTGACTTGTGGTGTCGTTATGGTTCTTCAAAACAGTTTGGTGTACATGTCTCAAAAAATGCACTTGATGCGGCAAAAAGTTTTTCGTTACAAGAATATAACCTGATGGAAAAAGCAATAATTTAACGATTTAAAATTTAATTTGATGCTTCACTCATAAATTGCGCCTTCAATATTAAAAAGATGGAAACCACGTGAAAATAAAATTTATATTTTCAAAAAAATACTTACAAAAATGTATTAAACTCATTGTGAAGATAGTAAATATATATACTGCTGTGCTTCAACAGATTGAATTTGTCATAAATGGGAACGAAAATACAATTGCTGAATAAGTTGGACTAAAATGAGTCTAATGCTACAAAAGTGTCTAACAACTGGGACATATCAGACGGTACATATCTCCATGTATAAGTAAGAGTGGTGCATGTACAATTCATCATGTAAGTCCAATCATTGTTTTTTTTTGTATAAACATTGATTGACCATCTTTCAACTGTTTGCAAAACTTTTTTCAATTGCATTGCTATCGTGCTTCAGTTTAGATGCAATATATTTTGCAAAAACTGGTTGCAGAGGTAACTAAATGCCAACAAGTGGACATTTTATTTGCCAATGTTCACAAAGCCGAATACTGCACATGCTTGACGAATCGACTCGCATTTTTATAATGCTTATTTTAAATACTTTCACTGATAAACAGTTCAAATTAGATACGTTACTAAACGCAGCTAAATGTTTCATTCACTCATAACCAGTAAAGGCCAAACTATCTTCAAAGGAGTCAAAGCTATAGTACTGAGAAAACTTATGAGCTGCTACTGTAAAAGTTTATGTAAAGTAGAAAAATGAAAAAATTAATTTTGTACAGGCAAGCTCATTTCGAAAACGATTGATAGCTACTACAAAAATGTATGATTCAAGGTTAAAAAAAGAAAGAAAAAAATGCTTACAAAAATTAAATGGAACACATTGAACTGGACAGTCGTGAAAATACTTTCAGAACAATTTTTGCTCCGTAGTTTTACCAAAAGCTCTAGTAACTGACTTATCAGAAAGACACATGTATCCCCATGTAGGCGTAAGAGTGGTGCATGGTACAAATCATCATTTAAGTATCAGTTTTCACTTTTTGTATGGAGTATCAATATTATAATAAACAATCTAAATAGAATATGATTGTTAAATAAAATAAACGAAGTCTCGGTTTGGCATTCCTGCGCATAAGTGTTACAAGAGTACATTTTGTAATTGTTACATATTAATTTAGCGATTGCAAGCATTCAAGTTACCTTGCTTGGCCTTGTATCCTAAACGACGAGCCTTGTCAGGACGGGAAGGCCTGGGGGCACGGTGCATCTTGGTGAGCTGACGATACTGCCAGCATCTGACACGGAGCAGAAAACGCAGGACATCGCTCTGCTTCTTCCTGTACAACTCTTGCATGTACTTGTACGCACCCATCGTGAGTACCTGGAACCAACAACGACTTATTAATTACGAGCGTACCAACCCAAAAACTACAAAAATCCGTAAAGTCCGACACCGCGTCAACTTGACGAACAACTCCGCGCTCCCGTTGCTCGGATCGACAGCATTGCGATTATGTCGACAGTTAATATTTCCGAAAAAAAGAGGAAAGCAACGCGACGAAACATTTTACTCAGCGTGCACGTGAGGAAACGTAAATAAAGTGTCACGATGGACACATAGAGTATGGCGGAAACACGACGGCGTCTACCAAAGGTTAGGATTAAAAAATTGCCGATTAATTTAGTTACGCGACGACGTAAATGAAAAAAGTATGCGATCACTTGTCGCGTCGTAACACAATTTAGCACTTTATTAAACGCCGATTCTCGTAATATGTCGGATGTTTGTGATTCAGGTGGATTTTAATAAACGACCCACTCACCCTGCACGATCAGTGTACGAAAGGAAAGAAGGGACATGCTGACGAAGACCCAGGGCTACGATAAAATTCGAGATCCGCCACTTCCTGTTTGTCCCGAGAGCGACGCGCCGCAGCGACATCTGTCCCGACGTCGACTTCCGGTTTCGTTTTCGCGACCCGAGTCTGCCGCGATGGTAACTTTTGATCGATGATTTTCGGCTTCCTACTTGATTCATACATGACGTTATTCCGAGATATAATCAATTTACAATGTTATCGTGATTGTTGAAGCATTATGTGTTGAACTTAAACATTCGATAACTCCAATTGTCGACAAGTTAAGCACGAAAAACAAAACGCCAAGATGCCGGTGAGTCGTCGATTGATTTCGAGCGGAAACATTTTAATGCAGACTTTTTTCAACGCTATCGTGTATCTGTCAGAAGGGCGTAACCAAATAACCAAAGTTTGTTGATGATCAATTATTATTATTATGGTTTTGTACCGATGTTTCAGGCATACCATTCTAGCTTTGTTGATAATAAGGCAGCCGTTGGGAACATGGCGCTTCTGCCACTAAAAACCAATTACAGAGGTCCCGCGCCGAACTTCGCTGGCACAGATATGGACATAATAGACGAGACTCTGTATTTCTTCAGAGCCAATGTATTCTTTAGAACTTACGAGATCAAGGTAATTACACTCGCTTTTACGGATATTTTCAAGGTCCGAGTGATACATTTTTTTTATTAGACTTTTTCATACTTGAATTCTGATTTTAGAGCGAAGCCGACAGGGTGCTTATCTATATCACATTATATATCACCGAGTGTTTGAAGAAATTGCAAAAATGCGCTACACCCCATCAAGCGAGCACCGAGATGCACTCTCTAGCTTTTTCAAAGTTTGATATTCCGGGCGATCCTGGATTTCCTTTGAACTCTGTTTATGCCAAGCCCAGCAGTCCAACGGAAGCTGGTAATTGGATTTTGTTTTTTATTGATAATGGCGCTTTGCTTTCTCACTAAGATTTATTAAAACCAAAATTGATGGAAAGCCAAAAGTACTTAGAATTGACTTTGTCAACAAAAAACAGGAAAACTGTAAGGAAGCAATATGTTAATTTTTGAAAATAATGTTTCAGACCAGATGAGACAGTACTTGCAACAAATAAGACAGGAAACGGCAGTGAGACTAGTAGAGAAAGTGTATGGCGAGGACGGAAAGCCGAGCAAATGGTGGCTGTGCTTTGCCAAAAAGAAGTTCATGGACAAATCCCTATCCGGACCTGGCCAGTGAATTGCTGGATTATTATGCAATCTAAATCCGTGCAAAAAAGAATCGTCGATCGATGATCTGTTTATAGCGACGAATTTTCTTTAATTTCTATTTTTCATAGATATGTACATTTTTACACTTACTCAATCTACTTAATTCGTAAAAAATTATGGAAAAAACCGCGATAGTGTCGAAGGAATATCGGTTTTCTGTATACGCGAATAAGAAATAAAAAAAATGTTAAGTTCAGTCTCTTTCACCACATGATTTACTGTAAATGTTAGGCTTTTGGCAGTCTGTACAATCCTCCCGAGAAGAGTAATTGATGTTCGCGAACTTTCCGATCCAAAAATTGTCGCAATTCTGGTAGACCGCACTCGACCGCGCCGGGACCTTGAGACGCGAACATCTTCAGCATCTGATGTATTCTCTCCAGAGGCATAGAGTCGAGATTCGTTAACATTCCAACGATATAAGACCAGAATACTTGTAATTCCTCTTCCCGCTGGTCGCTTGCCGATGCCATAGCGCTTTCTACTTCCTCCTCATCGACAACTTCGGCCATTGAACGATTTTTTGAGGAACTCTCCTCTTGCAAGAGAAAAACGTCGTTCGACGTTTCCTTCAACACTCCCTGAGATACCCAGAATGTTATTTTACGACGAAGCACGGTTGCCGGTGCGTGCATCACTTCCGCCAGTTCTTCCAACGTCCATTTATCTGCATTTTCGAAACGTAAAAGCGAGTGATAAATTGCCAGGTCAGCCGAAAGTATAATAAGGAAATTAATTACGTGTAAATAAAATAAAATAATTTGGCCTTCAAACATTTATAAGGATAAAGTTCAGTATTCACAAGCAAGTTAAAGAGTCGAGATTTTAAGACAATTTCTGCCAAAGGCCTGTGAGTAAATCGGCTCATAGATTATTATTATTATTATAAAAATAATTTTTAGAAAAATTAAATTATCATTGATTTTACTTTCGAGTTACTATATTTATCAGAAGACTTATGTGAGAACAAAAAATATTGTATATGGCGTCCGAATCGTTGGAATGAATTGAGCTTACTCTTGTCCTGGAAGTGCAGTATTATCGTCGCATGGATCGGCGTCACATTTATCTCCAACTTTCTATCCTTCAATTCAATTTCCAAGTTAACATTTCCCAAATGAGGTTTCCAGCAGAGAGTTCTGTTGCCTTTCAAGGCCTCGAAGGCCTTAACGTATTTCTTCAACTGTTCCTGGACAAGTGCAGGCAATTCGAGTTTCCATTCTTCCTTGAACGGTGGCCAGAATTGGGCGGATAGGATCAGCGCCGAAGTGGAGAAGGGCGCAATATCCAAACTGTAACTGGCGTCGGATTGTATGTTTCCGTCGATTCTCTTAGAATCGCAGACGTCCTTCAACATAACTTCGCAATAGTGCAACTGATTTTCCCCGAATCGTCGTTTCAATAATTCGAGATTGCGAATTTCGCGCTCAGTATGATAATTCTGTTGTGCCAGCAATCTGTCGGCCAATAAAGTTCTGTACTCGTTCACGAACAAATCTTGGCTACCGTAAACATTTACGAGCATAGAGATTATGTCCGACATTCGTCGCTGAGTCGATTTGGCTGCAACGGAAATAAATACGGGAATAATAAAATATCAACAGCATCCACTGTAGTGTACGGCGTATAAAGTGTAAAGTATATTGTACCAGGATCTGCATCAACTGGATCTGGCATCCAGTTTTCCCAGTCTTCATTTTCCTCATCCACAGATCCATCGTCCAGCTGCAACGATTCACCCTTGACTAATTCGTCCGCTAAATCACTGGGCGAATCGTCGAGCAGACCGCTGACGACGCACCTTACGGTATCTTCTCTGCTTCTCAAATACACCCTTAAAAAAAGACCTGGTTAGCATTTTTTTTAACTTGGACCGTCATCCAAAGGTAACAACCGTACTTGATTGGTTCGGTGACTGTTTCCAGCAGCACACCCGTCGAATCCAATTGCCTCAGAGCTTTGATAGCCGCAATATACGCGGTAAGAATATCCGGCGTATTTACACCGGGATGTAAGAGACGAGTTTTCAATGCCTCTTGTAAAGTTTGAACCAAAACTTTTCGTAAATCCGTACGTTCCAAGCAAACTCGTAAATCGTCTATCGCTGGTTGTGAGTCGGGGTATTCTGGTTGGCAAAAAAAATAAAAGTATTAAAACAAGAAAGTACGAAAAAAGAAACAGCTGGATCGAAGCCCCAATTTGAACGCTCGAATTTAGGCCCGAAATATCATGTTACCAATGATGATATTGAAGAGTTGATCAATCCTAATCCTCGTGTACGTTTCATAAAGATAATGGGATAACTTTCTTTTGAATGTGTACAGTGTGCTGGTACTCTCCGTTACCGTGACGGATTTTGAGGAACCGCCAGAAAAAATTCTTGTCAACCAGCTGAGAACTACGGTTTCGAGCCACTGTAATGGATACAGCATTTTTTAACATAAAATTAAATTTTCGTATATTTTGCTACACCAATGCTTTCTACTGTTTGAGTTCTCACATGTTCCAATGGGGCGAGTTGGGATATATCGAACGGCCTCTCGCACGACTGACTGACATGGTCTTTGATACGAATGTGTATCAACGAAGTCAAGACATTCCCGACCAGCCTTTCGAGCAGCTCTAGCTCGTTCAGCTTTCTATTTGTCTCATGGAACATGTAGACTATTAGCTGGCACTGGCAGCTATCTAGCTCTTTGTTGCATCCTCCACACTCTGTGATGTCAGCTCCAGTATCTTGAACAATCAACAAGTGTGTTTTCTTGTTATTTATCATTACTATTATATATAAAATATATTGCAAGTAATTATATATTTTATTATTATGATGATTTATTGTCTATTCAAAGGCCATACCCAAAACTAAATATGGCTGAGTTTAGGACTGTAGAAAATATCAATATTTTCATCCATTTTAGGCCTGCCTAGTTTTCTTTTCTTTTTTCTAAAAATGATGCACAATGTTTTTGGTTTTGATTTAGTGGCCCAAGGATGTCAAGAACCGATAGCTCTGTTACTAGCTCCGAGTACAATTTTCACATTCCGTTATTATGTTTTATATAATCAAGACATTATTGTTAGTAAATAAAATAAATTGAGTATAGAAACATCTGTGTCTTACCAGCCGAGGACACATCCGTGTTGCAGAACACGTTGAAAGCTATTTTGTAAAACTGTTCTATGATGACCTCGTGGCAGAGCGGCAATTGACTCAACAAAGTTGATCGGACAATGAGTTTGAACTGTCCCAAAATATTTGGTTGACCATAGAAGGAGCCTTTACATTCGTCTCCCTGCAAAAGTTGTTCCAGCCTCTTCAGCAGGGGTAGAAATTCTATAGAACTGGAGTACAGGTCGTCTACGGCGCTTCTGAACAGCTCGAAGCCGCGTTGCGCGTCTGCGACGTTCGTAAATTTCGACCAGAAGTTCGGCGCTACATTTTGATTTATGTAGTCTTCTATGTAGTGAACTGTTAAATTTTGTACTCTCGTGGCCAAACCGAGGCCGTTTATCTCCTTGACGATTTCCCGAAATTGATCGTCCGTGCATTTCGTCTGAACCTGTTTCAAATTTTATATAGATTTATTATAAATTTATTTGTATATTAAAAAATTGTTAAATATTTCGTCGCTTGTCGTACGGGGGTTGAAAACATTATGTGACACCGACCGTCCCTTCGATAATCGGAAACGCATATTCTATACGCGAGAGTATATCCTCCGGGATACAGACATTTGCCATTTTCTCGCGACTCTCGCTCTTCTTCTTCTAACTGAATCGCAACTCTCGCTACTGATCTGCATCAATGTATATTCTGAAGCAGAATGAAAACGTCGCTCATTTCCATCTACAAATTCGTGAATGTACTTCTCTGATCTACTATGTCTCGCTACTAAAGTACAGTCGCAACGCGAAGCCGATCGACTTAGGTTGGGTGTACAGTGGCTGGTCGAATTTCCGAACGAAGCAACGCTATTCGTCGAACGATGAGGCAGCGTTCATTGAAATTTCGGTAAATTTTTATTATGGCTGTACGAACTCTTCATACGGAAAAACATCGATTACATAGACACGAGAAATGGATATTCCGGCTTGAGTTTTGCAAACTTTGTCCAAATTTCGATAGACCGGAAGAGCATTTTTTTTTATCGCAGCGAATTATGCGCCGCGTACGTAATAATGGACGGGCGAGATAAGAAGAAAGGAAAAACTATCTGTAACGAAGCGAGCAGTCTATGTTGCGGGCATTCGGCAGTCGAGGATCGCCACTTATTGGAAGTAACACTACTTTGCTTGTGATATCTGTTCGTATTAAATTAGCCAAAAATGTCGATGTTCGTCGCAAGAAATTTTCCGCGCATTAATCAGGGTTTTCTCCATCGTGGTGAGTTTATTGAGAAAATATAACTCGCGGCATTCAATAACAGGCGAAATGTAAATCGTTCTAGACACGATATGAAAATCGCTCTATGTAAGGCCTGTGACGTACGATACAGCCGGTCGGTGCAAAGTGCGAAACGTAGAAATATTATACAACTCTTTAAACGATAATTTATGGATTGATATATTTTTGTTTCCGACCTTATGAAAAGTCAAAAGTTAGTATCAACAAATCAAGAATGTATAGATAAGATTTGTTCCTGTAAACGGAGTAATGTTAAAAGTACTTTTAGTGAAACAGAGTTTAGAAACAAAACACAAATTACTTTCTAAATATAAAAGTAATCGAATTTCGGACAACATCTAGTTTGGTTTCTTTTTTTTTCCAATTCAATTCAATTACGTGCAACTCATATTCTGTACTGAAATGCTTCCGTCTAGGATCAAACCATTCTGTAGCGGTTCTAGCAACATCCACCAATAATTATGCTACGAGCAGTAATCCAGCAACCAAGAACATCGTCTATGTGGATGGAGTTCGCACACCCTTCCTGCTGTCCGGCACTCAGTACAGCAAGCTGATGGCTCACGATCTCACCCAACATGCACTCCTGTAAATATTTTTATTTCCTATTGCTACACTATGCACAGAGCACAATTTAAAAAGTGTTATAGAAAAAAATTGTTTGTTCCCCAACTTTGCTACTTGAATGATTTTTCAATTATTTTCTTTTAAATCCATTTTGTTTTTTAGTTAAAGATTCTTTTAATTAAAGATCTATATTTCTGTGTTGCAAAGATATTTTACTGGACTTACTTGTCTCAGATTTTTTTTTTTCAAATGTTGAGTCCTCAGTGGAAAAATCAATTTCGACCAATTATCATAAAAATAATCTATTAATTTTTTTTCATTTTTTATTAACATTGACCTTCAATACCAGGTAGGAGCATATTCACGGTTATTTTCGAATTTTTGAAATAGATATCGATGAACTGATCAATTAATTGTTCTGATTCTGTGTTCATGGTCAGTGATATTCATAATTGAAAAATCTATTCATTTTAAGAACAATTCATCAAATCAACACTCCCAAATTATTTTCAAATTATAATCTGCAACGAGTAATGAGACTGATAGTAAAACGATTTTTTTTTCAGGAATTTGAGAAAGAAGACTAATATACCAAAGGAAATCGTGGACTACATTATTTACGGAACTGTGCTGCAAGAGGTGAAAACTTCAAACATCGCGAGAGAGGCTGCCCTGGCTGCTGGATACAGCGATCGTACGCCAGCTCACACCGTCACGATGGCCTGCATCAGCAGCAACGTGGCAATGACCACGGGAATGGGTCTCATAGCGTCCGGAGTCTACGACGTCATCGTAGCCGGGGGTGTGGAGTTCATGTCCGACATCCCCATAAGACACAGCAGAAACATGCGTTCCGTTATGCTCAAAGCAAACAAGGCAAAATCATTTCAACAGAAAATAGCCTTGTTGGCTTCCATAAGACCGTCCCACTTTATCCCCGATGTAAGCGAAGGCCCGATCGGTTGTTGTTCCTCACGCGAGGCTCAATAGATTAATTCGCGGGTGCAGAGATCAATGAATTGTGGGTATATTTCAGCTGCCGGCAGTCGCAGAGTTCTCGACCGGAGAAACGATGGGACACAGCGGTGATCGTTTAGCTGCTGCTTTTGGAGTATCACGGTCGGAGCAAGACGACTACGCTCTCAGATCTCACACGTTGGCTGCTCGCGCTCAGCAACAGGGTTACCTATCCGACATTGTACCGTATAAAGGTAATCGATTCGTGCAAGATACAGATTTTTTGTTGTTTCAATGCCTGACAGATAACTGTAAAAGAACGTCCCAAAAATGTGTAAATAACGCAAAAATCATTATTTTGTCTTGTCTCGCAGTGCCCGGAGTGAACGATGTGGTGGACAAGGACAACGGTGTGAGAGTTTCGACGACAGAACAACTCGCGAAACTGAAACCGGCTTTCGTGAAGCCTTACGGCACAGTGACGGCTGCGAATGCATCTTTCCTGACAGACGGCGCTTCCGCGGCGTTGATAATGACCGAGGAAAAGGCGAAGCAGCTTGGTCTCAAGCCGAAAGCATACTTGAGACAATTCACTTATGTATCTCAGGATCCCGTCGATCAGTTGCTTCTGGGCCCCGCTTACGCTATTCCTAAGGTGACGAAATTCATTCTCGAAATTCATTCTAGAACAAAGAGGTGGAATTTATCCTCGGGAATTATTCGAATGTTAACTAATGTATTTATTGAGCCTCTAATTATCACGTTATCCGAGTTGGCTCGGATTCAAACTGTGACCTTCAGGTATTGAAGGTTCAAAAATGGCGCAATCTCATTTGTCGAATTGACTTGAAATACAATCAGTTAATCCATTCGTACTCGCAAACGATTGCCCGTGCTAAACCGTAAAATTTATCGATTTTCTTGCAGATTCTCGATAAAGCGAATCTCGCTCTGAAGGACATCGGTGTTTGGGAAGTGCACGAAGCTTTCGCTGCTCAGATATTGGCAAACTTGAAGGCATTGGATTCCGAATGGTTCGCGAAACAATACTTGAAGAGAAGCACGAAGGTCGGAACACCCGATCTGAGTAAATGGAATGCGTGGGGAGGCTCGCTGTCGCTCGGACATCCGTTCGCTGCGACTGGAGTTCGATTGGCAACGCACACTGCAAACCGCATGATCCGAGAGGACCAACAGTTCGGTTTAATCGCTGCATGTGCTGCCGGAGGCCAGGTAAATGATTCTAAAAATTTTTATCGAAGGATGTTAAACATTTTCTTTCACTGATCAATAAAATTTAATGATTTATTTTCTTTCAGGGTGTGGGTATGATAATGGAGAGGCATCCCGACGCGAAACTTTAAATTCAATAGATTTTATATTTTTGTATACATCACCATCGTGTAACGATAGCCCAAGACGATAATAATCCGCTTGAAAAAAAGAAGGGTGAAGATTAAATTGTGACCGTTCGCAACGATGACTGCGGTAGCGCGCAGGGAACAAATAATTTATATTTTGTATGAGATCTATTTGTTACTGTAGAGGTACGATCATTTTGTAAAAAAAAAGTGGTCGCGAACAAGAGATTAAAAAAAGTATAATTGTTAAATTGTATCGATGGCAGATGAAAAGCCAATTTATTAATAAAAACAAAAAAATTTATATTTCGTTAGTCGACCAGTGAGTGTACATTGAATAGAGATGGCAACGAGTTAGCGGTGAGGTGTTGCCTCACCGCTCTGTCGAGGATAACTTTTATATCGCGGCAACCGCACAAGGCTCGGGCCTTCATTGCTTCGAGGCGCGACAAGTGCAGACGTTGACCCGAACCCTGAGCAACGACGACCAGGCCCGACTCCTTCGAGGCGTCGTTATTTGTTTCTGGAAGGGCTACTATGGACAGGGTCACACCGGGGCCGCATTCCTCCATGAAATTAGCGTCCAGTACTCCTATCCCTCTGGCGTCCTGCTCGTCATAGGACGTCGACGAATCCGGCAGTGTGATCGTACATCCTATCGCGTAATCCTGCCGAATACAAAATTTGATTTAAATAATATGTTCAAAAAAACCCCAAAGTATTTAGTAGTTATGATTACACATTCAGCTGTACAAAAAATGGTCTGAAAATTCGACTTCAATGCAGTTTTAGGTTTCATAAGTACGTATTTACGAGGGCTCAAATGCCAGCGGATTTCCTTCCTGTGAAATCATCTATGAATTGCTTTGATAGGAATCCAGGCATTGATCTTAAATCCATGAATGAGCTATTTACCGTGATGCTCATAAAATATCGAACAACCTTTGATTATTCATTGCACATGTTTTCAGCTTTATGTTTCCGTAAGTACTGTTTCACGACGACTCGAGTGCCATTGGATTTTGTTGCTGTCAAATAATCGATAAATCACCTTGATGGGTATTCCGGCGTCTATCAGGGCAAGTGTCGCAGCATTCACCGCAGCACAATAATCGCTTCCATCGACCTGCAGTACTTCGATAAATATGTCTATCTGGGATCTTGGAAACTGATCAAGATTGAGGACAGCCTCCATGGCGTGCCTGAGCTGAACGCATCTGTCCTGTGATTTGCGATCGCCCCTCGGTCTTTTCTTCCTTTCGCCTGCAGTGAAGCTGAACACCGCCATACTGTACTGACAATTTATTATTCCTTTGGATGATTTGTTGGCCGTGCTCCTGGCAGCCGCACCTCTCGGCTGAAGACAAACGAAAATAGAGCATTAGAAGTAATTTGCAAGTAGATTTAAAAATGAAAATGAAAAAATAACAACCTGATGAGGTCCATATACGGTGGCGAGAATTTTCGTTTGTCCTTGCTCCAAATAGGCACTTCCATCGGCCTGTCGAAAAACACCCAATCTCACACGAATTTGTCGGAGTTCGAGCGGCCGCCTTCCATCTACACGCAGACCACCCTGATCCTGCAACTGATCGTGATCCATTCCTTTGATTTTTTAACTTATTTACAAATGAGGAATGAGAATACCATCACTTTTGGTACGAAAATTCAGTAAAAAAAAAAAATAAGAAACTGCTATCTTCGAAACGTCGTCGACAGCCGTATAAAAATCTTTCAATCGTGCTGTTTTGAACGTGGAAACCTGCAATCCTACCCGTGCAGGTTATACACTGTAAGCATGGAAAGCGCGCAAAGCCATCTTCGGGCCTTGAAATGTGTCGGTAATACAGAATTCATTTACCGTACAAACTTCTTGTGTCATAAAACAGAATAAAACTTACCAATAATCAAGCTGCTTACGTTAGAATATTTTTCCGAGCGAGAATACGTAAATTAAAACTATCTAAAACTCATAAACTAATAAAATCACAAGGTAATTTAAATAAATGATCGAATGCAAACGCTGAGCGGTATTCGCGCCCAACTTCCGGTGTTCGAAATCAAACAAACTTCCCCATCTCTGTGTCGGTAGTTCACAGTCCTAACCTAGTTGTCGTCGAGAGATAACCAAACCCCAAGGATGACACTCCTCCAGTATCGAACGATCGACCAAGTATGAGGAAAACAGTGAAATCATCTGAAGCCCGAAGGGACGAAGAGGCGAGAAGCAATTCGTCGAACTGAGTAGCGAAACGTTAACGAGCGAAGTAAACAGAGCGAGTAGCCCTGAAAAAATGGCGGAAGACAGTGCCGTGTCGCCGTTGAGCGACAAAAGTACGAATTCGATCGCCGAGACGGAATCGCCGAGCACCGGTTTGGGTCGTTACTTCGATCCGGCGATCCGCACGGTCTTCGACGAGATCGTCGCGCCGAATCCGTCCGATCCGTTCGACACTACATCGGTCGGTGTCGGCTCGATTTCCGAACTCAGCGCGATGTCCGACGTCGCCTCGGCCGATTTCTTCAAGGACACCGATATCTTCAACGCCGAGCGCACGTCCGATTCCGCGGCGAACGACATGCACAGGGACGCCTGGATCGCTTCCGAGCACACTCGCAAAGTCCTGCGATCCATTGCTACCTCGACCCCCGGATCCAGCTTCCCAGAGCGGGACAATCTCACTATGCCAGGCTTGACCATTCAGGGCGACATGGTGGATGCAACCAAGGAGACCGCAATTCGGTTGCTCGGTGAAGACGAGAATATTCACAGAAACGTCCTGACCGCTTCGGACGTCACGCAGGATGAGAGAGGTCTGAGAAATCTCATACAAGCTGGTTGCTACAAAGCCGCTGTTAATCTGTCCGGCAGGCTGATCGCGGTGTACGGTCAAGGCTATGGAAAGATAAATCATCCCAGCAAGCACACCCCTCATTCGCTTCAACTATGGTACACAAGACTGGCTCTTCTCGCTAAACTGAAGCAGACCGACGTGCTGAGAGCAGAATCCAAGCCGTTTGGAAATTTGGACAAGCCAGATATGTACTTTACATTCTATCCTGAGCTGTACGGCACAAGACCCGGTTCCATGGCTTCGTTCGCGTTCAGACTTCTTCTCGCCGAAATTCCGGCGTACTGCGGAAAGGCCAAAGAAGCCATGGACAATCTTCACAAAATCTTGTCGACGGTAAATCGGATCATCGATAACTTGTCGGTAGGGTCGGGCGAGGACGGGGGGGAGATTAAATTCGGCGCCGCCGAGCGGGAGGACTCCAGCAGGCTTTGGACCGGCAGGAGATCGAGAGTTCTCATCTCAATTGTAAATTGTTCTCTCATAATGAAGAACTTCGCGCTGGCGATCGACGTTCTCGAGGATTTGTACACATTGTCGGACTGGAGCAAGGAACAATCGGAGATCCTGCGGTCGGCGATCGGGCGGGTGCATCTTTTTTTGGGCGATGTTTCCGCCGCCGAGAAGAAATTCGTCGGTAACAAGGAGGACGCAAAGTCGGCTCTCAGCATGCGGGAGCTCGTCGACAGAGGACTCATGGCTGTCGCCCAGAACGCTTTTCAGGAAGCTTTCAGTTGCTTCA
Organism: Ichneumoninae sp. A BG-2022a; assembly: GCA_030522665.1. Taxonomy (NCBI): domain Eukaryota; kingdom Metazoa; phylum Arthropoda; class Insecta; order Hymenoptera; family Ichneumonidae; species Ichneumoninae sp. A BG-2022a. The sequence continues at coordinate 3,442 of JAPYZC010001203.1, read as the reverse complement.
AAACCGCGTCCGCTATCGACCCGTCTAATGTTATGCTCGTAAACAATATGGCGGTGTGCCTGCTGTACACAGGAGAGCTCAAAACTGCCGTGCAATTATTGGAGAAAGCGGTCGCTAGGAATCCTATAAAGAGTCTTCAGGAGTCTGTGCTGCTGAACATGAGTACACTTTACGAATTGCACACTACTCACTGCAAAGAATCCAAGCTACATTTACTTAGACAATTGAATAGGTACAAAGGGGATGCTATAGATATACAATGTTTACAATTATCGTAATTGAGTGTTGATCGATCATTCAAGTTGAGCTGGCTTAATAAAAAAAAAATTATTGGATTTCGTTATCGTCTGTTAGTTCATTAATCCTAAAGAGAGTTTCGACCTTCCTCGGACGGTCGAGGCAGATATCTGCCTTGCATTATTTAGAACGTACGCGTCGGAAAGAATTTCAGTCTCATTAGCGATTGAAAACCAAAAAAATTACCGTAATTCGGGTACTATGCGGACAAATAACATACACTTATTCATACATTACCAGAACGACTAGCCACAGCGAACGAAATTCTGATAAAGTCAGCGAGATCTCGCGCGACTAAAAACAACAAAGATATTGCAACGATTGTAAGGAAATATTTGAATCTGCATAATCCGCAGAGACCTCGTCCGATAAAGGTTAGTCTCGCGTGAGGCTGCTAGCGCGAAAACCGCGTGCCTTGCGTGATACGGTTCATTTGCAAAGAGAAAAAGTAAAAAGGAAAACAACAACACTTATGCGCCGCGCATATGATTACAAGTGAATTGTAATGATCGAAACTATATAAATGTGACACAAAGATAGCGAGCGGAGCTCTGGCGCCACAGGGGCCGGTGTCGCGATGGTGGGGGGAACTTGCCGTACAGCCCGAGAGGAGGACGGTACAGTCTGATCGGTGAATAATTTTTCCCCTCGTATCTATATCCGCGCTGACGCTCGTAGAGCGAGCAACGGCGAGAGATATATAGAGAAAGAGGTTCGGGGTATCTAGGTGGTCTATAGTTATCGCTCGACGGCGACGGCGTTGGCACTAGAGAGACAGCACTTCGACACGGCTCAGTAGTATACAGAGGCTCCGCCGTCGTACTGGTACCTTGCATCCTGCGTTCGGCTGCTCCGGGCGAAGGCAGCAGCTCGCAGTTTAAGCCGCCGAGCTCGTTGCGTGCAGCAGCAGCGTGCGCGCATTCGAAGACACGACGATGCGGCTCTGTCGCTGGTGCAAAAGCGCAGCCGGTAAGATACAATCACGACGGGCCGGTCGAGCGAGAGCCCGACGGACTCTGCATAAACAATAACCGGGCTTGCAAATCTACGATTCCCAAGCGTACATTAAAAAAAAAAAACGCAACATCGAGGTAGCGCGACGAGAAGTTTGTCGTTCGAGTTCCAAAGTGTGAAATACGCTGGGTTCCCCGCGCGTGACGTAGAGGACAGTGCAACAGACGGAGAACGATGTAGCTGGCGTGAAAAAAATCACGGGACTAGATACGGACAGTGCGTAAATAACTTCCGCGAGTTGTGAATAAAAAAAAGTGTGTGAAACATTTTACTTACGCGTCAACCACTATTATCCGAGAAGCTCTGTGAGACTATTTTGTCACTAAGACTCGACATCGTACCAATAACAACGAGTCACGAATTTTTATACTTTGGAGATTCATCCCGTGCCAGTGGAAGAACCGCGGTCTCCGCGACTGAGATTCATCGAGAGAGGGAGAGAGAGAGAGCAAGAGAGAGGGAGCAGTAGCAGCAGTGTGTTTACGTACACGCCGTCTTTAGTCGGTGCGCGGTGTACGAGAGGCACTAGCAAGCTGCCGGCGCCGGTGCCTGCGCTCGCTCGCCTTCAACCTCTCCGATTGAGTGTGTATATGAGTTTTATATTCGTGTGTAAATGTGCAAGCACCAGCAGTCTCCTCGTCGTCGTCTTCCTCTCGCGGATCGTTCTTTTTTCCCTCTGGCAGCATCAGCAGTCACGTTCCCAAGCCACTCGAACTCCTCTGAGTTCGTGTTGGTGCAGCGGGCTGTGCGACTCGTTCGTTCTCTTCGCACCGTTCACTAATACTCACTCGGCCGCAGTCGCACACAAGCGTACCTTATCGTCGCTGACTGCCGCGAGCCTCTCGCTCTCTTTCTACTCTCTTTCTTCAAACTATCTCGCTCGCTCTTGTATACGATTTTACGTTGTCACCGTGTGGCCTGCGCGCGCTCGTGGTCGTGCTGTGTGCCGTTGCTGCTCGCTCAGCCGCCTCAGCCTCGCTGTCCGCTCTTGCGGTCAGCCAACGCGCGCTTCGCTGCTGTTGCTGCTGCTGCTGCTGCTTCGCCCGAACATCCTGGAATTACGTGCTTCCGGATCGTCCCCCCTCCCCAATTTCCCCTCTCTTCGGCGACTGTCTATCTCTCGCTCTTTCACTCGCTACTTCTTCGCCTACCCCCTCCCCTCCGCCTCTTCCTCGCAACGTCCGCCCCGCGTCGCTACACGCTCCTCGTTACTCGATGCTCGGTTCCATCAGTGCGCCACGAAAAACGTCTGACGCTTGACGCGTTTCTCGTCGCCAGTCGTTCCGATAAATCGTTACGTTGCGGGTCTAAGCCGGTCGGCGTTGCACTCAACGACGGTTAAATACTCGGGGTTAAACGCACAGCATGACTCTTGTCGCGTTAGTTTCACTTCGCGTATGTACGTGAGTCGGCGCGGTGTTGTTTTTCTTTGTCTTTTTTATTTCCTCGAAGAGGTATGCAAAGTCCGAAGAGCCTGGAACTCGGGCCTCGTTCTTGCGCTAGCGATGATCGTCCCCGGAGGTGAAAACTCGACCGATTGTGTTTCTCTGTAACTCCCACTAACCGCCGCGCACTCGCTACGGTACTCACAAACTTTTTTGTTATTTTTTTTGTTTGTTTTTGTTCGTTCGTCGCGTCGCCGAAATTTTGCGTGACAAAAGCGTCGCCTTTATCGCTCTATCGCCCAATTGACAACGGGACCAACGACAGCAGCGGAGTTACGGCTATCGCCGGTGTTTACACAAGTGGGAGAGTAATCCGGCGTAGCCGGTGCTTTCCGTGCTCGCACAGGAGATTGTGACTGCACGCAGAGAGGCGATAGAAGAGAAAAATAAAAAAAAAACATTCGAGGACAAACAACTATACCGGCAGCAATTGGTCGCAGTTAGCGAATACCATAGATACCAACAGTGCCAAAGGAGAATATTAAGACACGATTGGTCTCTGCATTTTCTCATCCGCGGGGACATCGATCGTCCACGCGTCGCCGTAAAGCGAGGCAATCGGATGCGATCGACGGTGCGTCGGAATTGCGGGAAGCAGCCGCGGCTGCAGTGCTTCGAGTCTCTGCCGCGACAAGTGAGTTGTTTTGCCTTTTTTTTCTCCCTTTCTTTTCCGTTTTTTTTTTTGG
>JAPYZC010001202.1:0-28715 GCA_030522665.1 Ichneumoninae sp. A BG-2022a | reverse complement strand
GGATCTATAGATCGTTGGATCTATAGATCGTTGGATCTATAGATCGTTGGATCTATAGATCGTTGGATCTATAGATCGTTGGATCTATAGATCGTTGGACCTATAGATCGTTGGATCTATAGATCATTGGATCTATAGATCGTTGGATCTATAGATCGTTGGACCTATAGAGCATTGGATGGACAGAACGTTGGACCTATAAATCATTGGATGGACAGAACGTTGGACCTATAAATCATTGGACCTACAGAGTATTGGATCGACGGAACGTTGGTCTTATAGAACGTTGGTCCTATAGATCGTTGGATCTATAGATCGTTGAACCCATAGATCTTTGGATCTGTAGATTGTGGAACCCATGGATCGTTGAACCCATAGATCATTGGATCTAAAGATCGTTGGTTCTGTGGATCCAACGATCTATGGACCAACAAAATCGGTCGACCAATCGATTGATCAATCATAGATGTATTGATTAATCAATTAACAAGAAACGGTGAGAATTCTCTAATTGGGGATTTACAGTTTCACAGCCTGCCTGAGTCTGCTGAAGTGGCTGGTCGACACGATAAACACCGACGGCGAGAACGCGACGATATCACCGACGGGAACGATACCATTGAAAGCTCTGGACTTCGCGATAAGACGATGCACCGACTACATCGGGGCCCAATCTCACGAGGACATAGATCAGGAAGTCGAGAGAGTGTGGTCCCATCAGTGGGATCAATTTATCTGCTGGTACTACAAGATCATACAAGGCCAGGCACTATTCGCAGGAAGCAACGTGCCGTTTCACGTAAGTAAACGAAAAATGCTGTTTTCCGATTTTATTTTATTTTTATTTTTTTTCAGCTTGTATTTAACGTCCCATGTACATCTAAGGTTTTTAGCGACAGTCTCGATTTCTTTATTATCGCTTTATTATCCCGATTTAGAAATACTTTCTCGCATCGCGACACATACTGAAGAAGATAAGAAAGTACTGGCAGCAGCTCGACATGGACGGTATATTGAATCTGTGGATACTCAAGCCGGGAAACAAGAGTCGCGGACGCGGCATCGTTTTGATGAACAAACTCGAGGATGTCGTCGCGCGGCTCAATCCGGCCAACAAAGCCGACACTCGCTACGTCGTTCAAAAATATATTGGTATTTAATTTTCCATCATGAAAACAAAAAATGTTTCGTTGACAATTTATTTATTTATTTATTTGTTTTTAAATCAACAGAGAGGCCGCTACTGATATACAGTACGAAATTCGACATAAGGCAATGGTTCATCGTAACGTGCGCTCAGCCGTTGACCCTCTGGATGTACAGGTCGATTATCATCTCGACATATATTATTTTTTTTTTAAGTTGAAAATTGAAATTTTCTTATCAATTCCTCATAAAAGTTGAAAACTGAAATTTCCATATCGATCCCTTATTAGAGTTCAAAATTGAAATTTTCATATGGCTTTCTCATAAAGTTCCTTTATTTGCAAAGCTTCTTCTATGAGAGAGCATTTTCTGTATTTTTCTATATTTTTCTGTATTTTTCTGTATTTTTCTGTATTTTTCTATATTTTTCTGTATTTTTCTGTATTTTTCTGTATTTTTCTATCTTTTTCTGTTTTTTTCTGTATTTTTGGCTTCCTCATAGAGGAAGCTCGGCGAATATTATGAGAAAGCTATTTGAAAATTTCAATTTTGAGCTTTTGACGACTTTCCGATTTTTTGGAAAATTCTGAACACCTTTTCATTACAATCCAGATTTTTTTTATCATGGAAACAAAACTTCTCCCATGAGGAAGCGATAATAAAACAATAATAAAAATTAATGAAAGCGCGATTCGCGTGCGGTTAATCGGGAAAGACCAAAGGAAGTTGCGAGGATTTCCGAGTTTCGCGAGGCGAAATGCGTTCGTGTGCCATCTGCCGCGATTCTCTCGTTCGGCAAGCTCGATGTGTATTTGATACAAACCGCGGAATACGCGCGTGGGAGGGAAGCACGTTGATTTCGACCGCGGACGGGAAATAACGAGTTGGGCGAAACTCCTCGACGAGCACAAATTGATCCTCTCTAACCCAGTTTCATGCGCGAATGCAAACGTTTCCGCGGCTCGCCCACCATTATCTCATTTTAACGTCGAGGTCGGCAATCCGTTCGTGACGTCGTGCACGAGACCCGGTCATTTCTTCGACTCGATACGGGAACTCGTTTATCGCTTCGCCTGCACAAAACAACGTCAAATTATTCTTTTTTTAAACTTATTTTCATAATTTTTCATTTATTTTTTCTATTTTCATAATTTTTCATTTATTTTTACTTATTTTCATTTATTTTTTCTATTTTCACTTTTAGGGAAAGCTATCTGCGCTTCTGTTCGCAAAAATTTCGACTCACGGACTTTCACGAATCCATTCATCTGTGCAACCACGCTGTGCAGTGCAAATACAAGAACGGGACGGATCGAGACTCGGCACTTCCGGCTGACAATATGTGGGACGCCACTACGTTCAAACAATTTTTGAAGTAATGCTCAACGCCAAGTTTATTATTTAATTTTTAAGGTAGTCCGAGCGTTGTAGTCCGCCAAATGTGAATTTCAGGAAAAAAATGCAAACATTTCTTGATGGGATAAAAATCTGAAAAAAATCAACCATATAGGAGGTGTGCAAATACGGTTTTTATGTAATAATAATTCAAAAAATATTATTACATTCTTCAACAGATTACCCGGCAACTTAACTGTTTTTTTTTTTCACAAAAATGATTCGCTTACTTTTCTGAATACATATGAATTTTTTCAGAATTTTTTGTAATCATTGAAAATCGTGTTTTTTTCTACGTTCAATCTGTGAAAAACGCAATTTTCAAAGAGCATGACATTTTGTTTTAATTAATATATGAGTATCTGTTTAAACTTTTCAATAAGTATAATATAAGATTATTGTTTAAAGGCCAGATAAGGCTTAACGCTACAAACCTCATTGCGAAAAGTACTTCGAAAAAGTACTTAAGAAATGCTTCAATTACAAAAAATATTTGAGAAATATTTCATGTGCAAAAAGTTTTTTTAGAAATACTTAAAGTACTTGTGATGCTCTGTACTTTATACCAGAATTATTTTTTGATAACTATATTCTTATAGTCAATTGTTATGGACGTTAAAAAAAATGATTGTTCTGGTGTGTCGATTTTTAGAGCCCAAGGCCACGACGACGCCTGGGACCAGTTGATTTATCCGGGAATGAAGCAGGGTCTGGTGGGCTCCTTGCTAGCCAGCCAGGAGGCCATGGATCGCAGAAAAAATAGCTTCGAACTGTACGGAGCAGACTTTATGGTAATGGAAGATTTCTCCGTCTGGTTGATCGAGATAAACAGCCATCCGGACATGAGTTACTCGAGCAGCGTGACCACGAGACTGTGCAGGCAGGTCATGGAAGATACGATCAAAGGTGAGTGGAATCTCAATCTTAAGTTATGGAGTGGAATCTCAATCTTAAGTTATGGAGTGGAATCTCAATCTTAATTGTAAAAATCGATTTGTGTGTCGCAGTGGTGATAGATTTTCGCGAGGATAAGAACGCCGACACCGGTCTCTTCGAGTTGGCCTACCGTCAAAAAATGCCGAGCTACCAGCCATACTTGGGCGCGGCTCTGTCCCTCCAGGGAACGCGGATAACGACTTGCGAAAAAAAAGCCAATGTTGGCGATGCGAAAATTAATCTCCTGGCCAAGTCCCCGGCTGTAAGGCTCTATAATCAAATCCATTCCAGTGTCGAATCTTCAACGATGTTCCAAGTTTTTCAACAAAAATCTATACATTTTTAATAAAATTTTTTTAATTAAAAATAAATAAAAAATGTATTAAAAATAAAAAAATATTTTTGAAATTAATAACAAAAATATATATTTTTAAAATCTATATAATTTTCATTTATCAGGTTTGCCTGACGAAGAAAAAGCCCACGGCTCACAGCTACATAGGCCCGGTAATCGTTGACCTCATCGAAGAACTGGAGATACAGTTGGACCAAGAATTCCTCGCCTACTGCAAGCTGGACTCGCCGAGGCTGAGGCAATCTCTGCCCATCGCATCGGCTCCGGCGAAAGCTTCCTCGAAAATTTCTCTCGGTCCTGTAAAGTCTTCGGAGACCGTGGAGAAGGAACTTGTTAAAAGCGCTGCTATAGTTACGAGCGTTAAAAGCAAATCTCCGACGCCCAGTCGAACAGGTGGAAAACCTGGCAAAACGTCGCCGAGGAAAGTTACAAACAGATCGAAGATACAAACGGCGACCGCGAAGTCGGAGGTTTCGTCGACGAGGCAGAATCTCATCACGAAGATAATGGAACTGCAGCGAGAGTCGGCAACGGCGCCGGGTAATTCGAAGATAGTGGAAAAATCTTCGTCGATTCGAAAAACGGACGAAAAGGTGAGAATGTAAAATTTATGCATTTTCGCGATAGTTTTTAGCGAAGGAAAGTGAAAGATTTTTTTTTAGCAGGTGATCGATTCGGCGATGAGAGACGCGATGAACAAGTACAAGAAGTACGGAACCGGTACACTGGATATTCCAGCGATTCCTGCGCTCCCTACGACGAGTCAGCCTCCAGCGGCGAGGACGAGCCACACCAGCTCGGTAAACGGAAAGCCTCGGACTCATCGACGGAGATCCACTCAACAGAAGAAGAACAAAGTTCTGCGAGACGTTACCGATATGTACGCAGTTGGGCTCGGTCTGACTAAGTGAATGATGTTTTACTTGAAAATTAAGTGTATGATAAAAATTAAAAATTACAAAATAAAATTATAAAATCAACAAACTGTTTTTGAGTCCTGTCGATATGTGAGTTATGTTATGTTTGACTTGAAAATTAGTCTCTTTTTTTTCAGATTTTTATAACGTTGGGAAGTGTTTGCAATTCTTGCCCGAATTTCTCGAATTTAGGCAAAATGAACACCACTCGCTCCAACCTCCTTAATGCACCAGTCTTTACACAAGAACTTCCACTCCGGTGCCTTAAATTTACAATCCTTTTCACAGTCTCTACAACAAAAACAAAAAATCATAAAATCAATACTCTGATTTCGAGCCCTGTCTGAAAATTACGGCATTTTCATGCGGTTGACCATACACGCTATCCTCACTATCTGACGCGAGCGACTTCGCCTCGACGACCAAGAGAAACAAGCGACTCGACCATTTCTACATCGGCTCCCAAATAAGCGACTGTCGCCTCTCGGCAAACATTTTTCGACGGGCTTTCGCCAACTTCAATCCCCTCAAAATTGCTCGTACAAAATTTGTCAGCCGTACTGGTTCGAACAGCCGTGCAAAAAAAAAATTGACAAAATTAATAAATGGCTGCTGGCGAAGGTCGACCGGAAGCCCTGAGGTGCGACTATCTGCGCTCGCCCCTCGCATCGCTCTGGGTGAGTGAGTAAAATTTTTATTCCCGAAGCCCTCGAGGCCCAAATTCCTCCAACGTCAATATCTCGCCCAGGTTCAGAAAGATCTCTTCTCCGCGCCCGAAGAAAATCTGGCCGACCTCTCGGACGCTTACAGCGATTCCGGTAGCGAGCGCGACGAGAATTCACGGAACGTCGTGCGATGGCTGGAATCCTTGCCGTCGGACCATCAGTGGTACGAGGCGGAGGAACAGATCGGCAGGCCGGAATCCTCCGAGGCTGTTTTCCACGACGGAATTTCCACGATCGGCGACACGGACGCTCCGATAACTCTCAGACACCTCAGAAACCCCGACGAGCCTCGCGAGGCAGACATCGAAGCGTGCAAAATCCCGAGGGACAGAAAACACCGGAAGGGCACGCTTCACGCCAACTCGACGACGAATCGTCCGGAGCGCAAAAAAAAATCGCTCTCCCGTGAGAGACGAGCCTCGTCGAAAAAATCTTGCGTCTCTAAGGCTGTTTTTCACGACGGAATTTCGACGAACGCTCCGATAACCCTCAGGTCCCTAAAAAAACCCGACGAGCCTCGCGCCGTCGACAGCGAAGCGAGCGAAGCCTCGAAGCGCAGAAAATACCGGAAGGGCTCGCTCGAGGCAACCTCGATGACCAGCAATCGTCCGAAGCGCAAGAAAAAATCCCTCTCACGGGAAAGACGAGCGAACACGTCGAAAAAATCTTGCGCCTCCACGGCGGAAGATTTCTCTCCTAGCGCCCAGGAGACTCGAGAGAAGAGACGCGCGAGCACGGCCTGCAGGCCAAACTTCCGCAGACCCGAGTTCGGCAAGTTTCTCGACGAGGCGATGTCGCTGGCGATCCGGAAGTACAAGAGGAACGGGCGCACGTGGGAGACGAGCGAACCACCGGCGAAAAAATCCAGAGCTGCGGAGAACGTGGAGAAGAAATGATTAGAACGATACGAGAGGCAGTTATTAAAAATCTTTTTTTTACCTTACAAATTAACAGTATGTCCATTACACAATGAATCATCGGCGGATCTCACGAGAAACGCTCTCGCGGACCTGCGCCGCACGAGTCGCTTCGTTCGATCCCGTGATTTAAATACAAATCGACACTCCACTGGTTGTTCGAGCCCGTTTTTAATCGTTCCTCTTTTTTCACTACAACGAGCTCGGTGCCGGAAATCTACGTTGGCATCGGTTGAAAAAAAAATTGATCCTTCGATCTGACCAAAGTCCTCACGTGGCTCGACGAGAAGCCCGACGACTCGAAGCCGACTGAGTCGCAATTTGTCGGTCGGCTTCGACGCGAGGCTCCCGTAGCTTCGTGCTCGACTAGGACAAATCCCACACCGTTTCGTCGCGGAATTCTCGGAGCTCTTTCGCCGATCGGGCTGGGTGTCTCGTTGCTGATGAACAGCGACCGGAAACCGGGACGATGACAGCGGCGGGAACGCGCGTATATCACATGTTAGACTGCACGCATCGACGCACAGACTCACGTAACTGGCTTGAGGGTGAACGAGAGCTTAGGCCTCGAGTTGTTCTTTCCGAGTATCTTCTTCTGCTCTTCCTTGATACGCTTCTCCTGCTCCTTCCTCATCTTCTGCCTCTCCTCCTCCATCAACCGCTGCTCCTCAACCATCGCGAGTCTCTCCTCGGCCTGTAACGGAATACCAATTTTTATATCGGCTCAAAGACGCTCGACGATAATGAAGTTATAAATTAATCAATTTGAAAAAATCAATTAAATTTTTTAAATACAAGAAATCTTTTAAAATATAAGAAATCTTTTGAAATACAAGAAATCTTTTAAAATACAAGAAATCTTTTAAAATATGAGATATCTTTTAAAATACAAGAAATCTTTTAAAATATAAGAAATTTTTTAAAATATGAGAAATTTATTTAAGTCTAAGAAATTGTAACTCACCAGTTTCTTCTGGGCCTCCTCGATTTTTCTGTTGTTCTCCTCCATGATCCTTTCAAGTTCCTCGCGTTTTTTCCGCTCTTCCTCCTACAACGACAACGGCAAACGTTTACATAAAGCAATGACAGAGTTGCCCTGACTGCAGTCCGTTTTACACCGTTTATTATCGAAATCATAGTGCCGCTGTGTCAACAGCCTAGTGTTACACATCCTAAGAACCTTTTATGTGGGGAAGGTAATCAGGGATTCACGTGTAAAAAAAAAACATTTTTTTTTGTTCTTTTTTTTGGTTGTTGTTGTTGCAATGAAGCTGGGGCCCCCTCGAAGCGACGGGACAGGCTCCTCACGACAACGCGTATACAACTATTTACAGATTATATTTTGCGGTTGACGGAGTAGTGTTTGAATGAGCCTCTTCTCGGGCTCACTAATAATCCCTCTTCCGCTGTTTTTTTTTCGTCCTCTCTTCCCCACCTTCTTCTCGTGTGGAACGTCGCTCGTCAGGATTGTCCGCGTACGCGAAAAAAATCGCAATTATTTTTCCAACATGCAAAACGTCGCACAACGAAACCGCAGATTTTTTACGGCCCACGTTGCGCGAGGCAAAGCAATTGCTCTACTGTCGATCGCGGATTGTGAAAACAAAAAAAATATATCGATCGCACCCGTGGAAAAATCAGTGCAAAATTTGCGCTGCTCTTTCGCGGGTGAGATAAACATTTATACAATTTTTGTATTTTTCCGTTTTATTTATTTTTGTATTTTTTTTTTAACTTAATTTTTTTTTGTAATAACGCGACGAGAGCCTGCCCGACGAGCCGTCGTCACCGAGAGTAGTCTCAACAAATAACGGATAATAATTAATATTTGGTATGATAATGAAAATTATGAATATATATAAATTGGATAATACCTGAATGTAGCTCTCACGCCAGCACGTAGGGGATGCCTTCTTCATCGACAATCACACTCGGCAGTGAGAATAATACCGGCATCTTCCGTTGGTAGTCAGTTTAGGAAGCCGACCTATATATTTTTTTCTAGGTCGTGCGTTTGTTGCTATGGGATTCTAATTTTTTTTTGCTTGTTTCTTTCTCGTCCGGCCCTTAAGGTCTACCGCTTGATATTTCTGTCTCTCGCTTTCGTGTATATCGCTCCTCGCGTCCTAGCAGAGTTTGTCCCAAACTTGTAGGCAAACCGAGCGGATACTTTTTTTTCTTTTTTTCAGTGCGCTAAGCAGGAAAAGGGGTGTAACTCGTTGGCTCGACATAAATTAAACGTTCCGGGTCGCTGTCGATACAACCGAAAATTTATTTAAAAAAAAATGAAAAGAATGAAAAATAAAAAAAATAAACACAGATTTTAAAAGTTGAACGTCGACGAGGAAATCGGACGAAGCGTACCGGAAATAAATGAAGATCCCTAGGCGTTTCCTGAGTGGCTTGTTCCGGCGTCGATTAAGGGAATACGTCACAGATCGCCGTTTCTTAATCGTGGGGGTGGTGGAGGGGGGAATGTTGCTAACAATTCATATACAGGTTCGAAGCCCCTTTAACTCGGATTATCTTCGAAAATCTACGGACAGAGCTCGATTTTATTTTTTTAATGAGTCCCTAATAATTTTGTAATGTAATTTTTAAAAAATTCTAATACAGTCTAAAAATATATATAAAAAAAATAATGTTGCTTTTCCCACGGCACAATATGCAGGTCATGCTAATTGCCACAATTTTAAGCTCACGTATCTCGTAATCCATGTGGGGAAAAAATTCTTAAAAATTCTTATAAAAACCTTATTCGTCGCTCTATAACACTTGTGATTTTTAGTTCCAAAAGTAGAAAAGTCGTTGCGTGACGTGTTCCCTTAACCGTATGGCAAACGTAACGCGGAAAGTAAAAAAAAATTATTCACGACAACGAGACATCGATAATACGTTTTAATGACCCGAGGGAAAAATACCACTTTCCTAGTCTTGTTCTTTTTTTTATGTAGAAATACTCTTTATTGAAAGTGTCTCGAATCAATCGAGGGGTTTAAAAATAAATTACAAAGTTCCGGGAATCACTGTACGTAGGTCACCAAGTTTTCTTTTTTTTTTTAAATACTGTTAAATTTCTTAGAGTCCATATAGAAGTGTGCGACAATATGCGATGCTCCACAAGATCGCGGGTACAAACTGTGCCAAAAAAAAAGAGGAAAAAGAAAATTCGCGTCGCGGTACGAAATTCGAGGAGACTCGAAAAGATTCGTCGATTTTATTTCAAGCTCCAAAAAAAAGGTAAATTTCCAAACCGCGAATTTTTCAAATCTCCTGGAAGGGCAACGAGCGCTCGGAACAAATCGAATGAAGAAGGGAAACAGCGTTATGCGATAAAATTATAAAGTATTATGTATAATATATATATATATATATATAATATATATATATATAACATATATAGTATATACACACGATACAGGAACAATACTTAGTGTTTTGTTTTTATTTTTCTCGCATCGAGCTGACGCATGCGATCGCGTTGCAACGAATAATAATACCTTTCGATATAATATATATATCTCTTTCTTCTCGCTTTCTCACAGTGGTTCGTAATCGTATTCGTAATAAAAAAATGTCTCCATCCTCTCACCTCCCAACTTTTCTACTTGCGGGTAGAAGCTGGGAGGACAACTCGAAGCGATGTGGTTTATCGTTCTTTTTTTGTTTCTTTTTTTTTCATTTCTTGTTTTTTTGTAGATAAAAATATACCACAAACCACAAGACTTCGCGCGTAGCCCGAGCGCTGAATTTGCCCGGTGAGCTCGACGTCATGCAATTTTTTTTCGTTTTTTTTTTTTTTTTTTTACATCTAGAATTTACATCGAGAGACTGTTAAAAAAATGTTGGGTACAATTTTTCTGCTCGTCGCTCGATTAAATTCTTGCGAGGCGTCGTTATCACCGCGAGCAAAATGAAATTTTTGGTAACAGCGCTCGGAGCTCAATACCGGCCAATGTTTCTCTGGATTGGTCTTACCTCTCTTCGTTTTTCCTCCTCGCGGAGCTTGGCCTGGCGCCACTCCATCTCTTCCATCATTTGGCGCTCCATAGCCCTTTTCGCCTCTTCGACCCGCCTCTGAACCTCGGCCTCGATCTCTTCTTTTCTCTTCTCGAGCTCTTCCTCGACTCGTTTCTGAACGAGTTCCTCGATCCGCTTCGCCGCCTCCTCCTCGACCATCTTTTGCTCGGACTCGCGCTGTCGCCTGTAGGGCAGACAGGCAGACGAGAAATTATTTTTTATCTTTTTTTTCTACACTTTATCACACAAGGCGAACAGCACAGTTTCCTGTTTTGCTTTGTAAATAATTATTTTCGCGAATTTATATAACTTTTTTATTGACGCTGTTTAGTTGATAGGTTCGAGAAACAAAATTCAACGCTTCTGATTGTGCGCTCCAAAACACTCAGTCTCAATTGGAAGGGTAGAAATAAAATGAGTGATTTTGGAAAACGAACGACAAATAAAAATTTTGAGTATCTATAAAAATAAAAATAAAAAATGAAGATGTTTTCAAGGTCCGCTGGACACCGTGGTTCATTATAACATTATGACTCCGTTTCATGCGTGTTCGGACACTCCAAGGAGAGAAAAGAAATCACACGGGCGATTTAAAAAGCCGTGAAAAAAAAAAAAAATTGTGACCATCATGAAAGGAAATCCCACCACCGTTCATTTAAGTGGAGACAAGGTCTTACCGGATTGCGCTCGTGGCGAGGATTTTGTTCGTTAATTCATTCTTTTTCCTGACAACACACGTACAAACAAAAAAATCACCTGTAGAAACTCGTCGACAAAAAAAAAGAAAATTATAATTTGCGACCTTCGCTCCGTAAATCGCGATGCGTACGGCGAGTCGACAATTTATTTTTAAAAATGAATTACTTATTCTTTTTATATACCTCTGTCGCTCCATTTCCGCTAGACGCTCAACCTCGTCCATCTTGCGATCTCTGTCTCTGTAAGAGCGTTTCTTGTGACTGACAATGTGAACGTCGTCCGATATGTCGGAACCGCTGCTCGACGAGGCCGAGTGCGAGCGTTTTCTGTGAAAAAAAAAAACGTATATTAATTCAACAGATCAAACAATCCTAACCGTCGAATAATTCGCAGCAAAATTTCATCAACGAATCCTCATTTTATTTTTAAACTTCCGATAGATGTGATCGTTAAAATGACTACAAAATTACTGTCAAATTACGATCTTGTGACGTCATTTTTTTAAAGCTCATTTTCCGAATGCAAAATGACGGTTATTTTAATAATTATCGTTTTAATAGTTAGCACTTTAATAGTTGTTATTTTAATAGTTATCGTTTTAATATTTCTCACTTTAATAGTTGGCATTTTAATAGTTGTCACTTTAATAGTTGTCACTGTAATAGTTGTCACTTTAATAGTTGTTATTTTAATAGTTATCGTTTTAATAGTTGGCACTTTAATAGTTGGCATTTTAATAGTTGTCACTTTAATAGTTGCCGCTTTAATAGTTATCACTTTAATAGTTGCCGCTTTAATAGTTGTCATTTTAATAGTTGCCGCTTTAATAGTTATCATTTTAATAGTAGCCGCTTCAATAGTTATCATTTTAAATGTTGCCACTTTAATAGTTATCACTTTAATAGTTGTACTTCAATAGTTGTCATCTGACCATCAGGCGTGGCAAATAGATTACTAAAACATCTGTCCAGTTGTGAACTTACGATAATTTATTTTTTACGATAATTTATAGTTTTACGACAAAACAACATTCGTCACAAAAAAAGTAATTTTTGGATCATTTCTGTTACGGTCATTTGACGGTCATGTGACGAGTTTGCATCACTAGATAGGTGTCGGGAATGCAAACATTTGCATACGTCGAACAATAATTCGACGTTCAGGAGCGGGGCGGTCAAGGGTAAACAACACGAAGCCCGACGCCGAGCGCTTTGTAGACACGCGACACGAGAATCTCCCTTTAAAATATCGATTCGAACGTTAACCAGTAGCGAAACAAAAAAAAAAGAATCTAAAAGTTTCCAACATGGCGGCTCTCGACATTAGCACAGTGTGAACTACAGTAACGATCTTTCCTCGGTGATAATAATAATATTGCCTTGTATACATGTAGACATATATATATGCAAAAAAAAATACACACACATACACACACACACACACACACACACACACAGGCAAACACGAACCTAGATTTAGAGCTTCGTTCTTTCGGTTTTTCGGAATATTTGCTGCTCGATCTTTTTTCCCTGGACTTTGATCGTTTCCGTGAGTGTTTGCTCTTGTGACGACGCCTGCTCGGTGATTTGCTCCGCGATCTCGATCTGCCCATTTTGCTGAGCTTCGATGTTCTCTTGCTGGACTCAATCGCGAATTCGCTCGCTGTTCGGCGACGTGCGAGCTGTGCCGTCTCCGTTTCGGGCTCGACCGACGTCGGGACGTCTCACGGGACGCGAAAAGAAAAACACGATCGTAACCTGGGCTCTCCGCGAGGAGTTTAATGGACACGGATATCAAGACAAACAGGTTCGAAACGCAGGCGACGCAAACGCTCGACGGGAACTCGTGAACGCGAACCGACGTGGGGACGAGAGGAGCGGGGAGCAACAATTCACGAATGCACTTTAGGCGGAGGCGTGTGCGATTTGCACTGGGAACACGACTGGTCGTTCGGCCATTGCGCGCCCTATCGAGAATCGAGACAGTATCGAACAATCGAAGCGACCCGAGAAACTTTTTCTCCCTCGCACGCGCACGCGGAGACTCGAGAGCTTCGTAGTTTCTCCGCAGAGAGGTCTCCGCCGTCTCTCCAATCGTAGATAGTGATGTAAGTTCGGTAAATAACCACCAGTTAAGGCGCCGGATATTTAACCGGTTAATAACTACAGCTATTTCTAATATTTTACCGGAAGCTATTTGTTTCCTTTTCATCGAAAGTATTTATGAACTTATTTATGATTAATTTTAATAAAGATTTTGTTATTATTTTGAAGAAAATAATATTTCAGCTTTTAAAAATGAAAATTATTAATTTTTTCAATAATTAAATTTTTTCATTGTTTTTATGATCCAAAGTTTATTAGTTTATATTTTCTTAGGAAAAAAAATATAAACTTTTTAAAGTAAATTAATTAAGAATGTTTCGAAACAATTGGTCTTCAAACAATTCCTTCACGTTCATACATTTTTTCCATTTTTCCATGAATTATAAAACTTTTATTGCTTTTTACAGCAATGTTTTTTTCTTTTAATTTTAATATATACGCAAATTTTTAATCTATGATGGGCATTAAAGGGTTGGCAGAACGTTATTTACCGAAAATAACCGGCAATGTAACTTGCCACATTACCAGTTATTGCAGTAACTAACATAATTAACCGGTTACTTTACAACACTAATCGCAGCGGTGCGCCGATGCGCGCGCACCCTCTCGCCACTCTTCCATCCGCCGCTCGACCAAAAAGCAAGATGGCGCTTACTCTGTTTGCGGCTATCTCTGCGGTGGTTATAAATACGTGACGACAAAAAAAAAATACACTACCACACATATATAATTAAATCATCGTTACAGAGTAAGCCAGTGTCTCAATCAGCGGAGTGAAACGTTCGCCAAACAACGAACGCGCGCAACGCACACGGGGTATCGAAAGAGGAATCAGCGTCGCGCGCGCTGCAAGGAGAGCGCGAGGAGGATAAAAATCGATCGTAAAAAGAAGCGGTTTTCGAAGTTGGTCGCGAGAGGTGCGCGGGGTTATTCCCACCTGAGGAATGCAAGGACCTCGAGAAAAAAAGCATTTTTCGTGCGAATTTGAACGGAACGACTGACGCCTAAAGATCGAGCAAGGTCGAACAACCCGACGTCCGGTCTTCGAGCTTTTTAGTTGATTTAATTTTTTTTAATCGTTTTCTTCGGGCTCATTTTATTGAAATATATAAAACGCGCGGGGGTCAAGGTGCTCGGCACAGCCAGTGACGTATGTGTGTCGCGGAGGGCTGCCGGGAGACGACAGTTCGGCTGCAAGTGTCGTGTCGCGAGTGCGCTATTTCGTGTTATCGATGCGTTGTCCCTCACGGGGCTCCTCGGGATCGCGAGAGATCAGCTGCTGCCGCCGCCGCCGCCGCTCGTGAAACTAGTCGACATTGTAATCTGGCTAAGTTTTGCGGGAGGGAGGAGGAGGAGGATCGTAGGTGCGAGCGGTGGGACAAGGAGGCGCCGGAAAAACTCGCCAACCCGGAAGCATAGCGAAGAAGATGGCCTTCAACGAGGTGAGTGCAAGTTTCGTTTATTAAAAAAAAAAAAAAATTCAACACATTTTTATCGACGATTTCTCGAGGGAATTGCGAGTCGTCGCGGAGCCCTCGAGCGACGAACCTAACCTAACCCTGATGGGCTCCCGCGCACAGCTGGCTGTCAAACTAGATCGCGTAAAGTTTGGTCGGAGAATTTTATAATCCTCGAAGTGCATGTCTGAGGTTGAAAAGAAATAGCTCGATGGGAAGCTATTTCGCCGATTTATCGGAGAGTCTCTGCGAGCGCAGGATATCGAATTATCCTCGTTACAGTAGGCGCGATAACAGGACAATGTGCGCGGTGGTTCTGCGCGCATCTGTACGTTTTTTTTTCTTTCTTCTTTTTGTTCCAACGACAATGCGTTTTCGCCGTTCGCTAAGATATAACGACGCGCACTGCCAGAGGCGACCTAACCTTATCGCTCACCTCCCTTGCCGACTGCACACCTTTGTTATCTTCCACCGTGTAGCGATAACTTCGAATTAGCCTCGGTTCGCGGGTTTGTGACGCGGGGACGATAAGATTTCATCGATTCGCAATGTGCCGTAACTTAAACGCCGGCCGAGTACGACGAGCTGGGGCGCAAACAGAAGCTCCTTACTCGCTGCGATGAATAATATCGCGTTACCGCAATCGTAAACTCGCAGTCGCAATGTTTGTTGGCGATAAATATTAGTTTTTTTTTCTTCGATCACGCGACATCCGACTTGGGATGACGAAGTTGCATAAATATAGTTTTCTATGTTTATCATCGGACTCTGTAATACGGACGAATGGAGGCAAATATCTAGTCGATAACTGTACATTTGTTAAAATGTTTACCAAATATCTATAAGGGTATGTGGGCAAAGATTATTTCGAAATGAATGGAGAAAAGGGCCAAAAAATGGTAGCTCTACCTTATCATTGTATTAACATAAATCACATAATTATAACGAGCAGATATTTATTTTCAATATATTTTTTCTTTGATCGTCCGATATCAGACTTGCAAACTTAATAAATGCAAATAATAAGTGAAAATGATAGATAAATAATTACGGTCATGCATATAAATATAATTTTGTAATATTTATCATCGAACTCTGTAATACGAAAGACTGACCGAAAAAATATCCAGTCGGTAACTCTAAATGTATTAAAAAAATATTTACGAAATATAGAGAAGGGCAAAAACTCTTCGAAACGAATAGAGAAACCGACCCAAAAATGTTCCGCCCAAAAAACGGTACGTCCACCTCGTCACAGCATCAACACGAATTACACGTTTACAACGATCGTATATCTAATTCACGACTCAATTGCATCAGCACCGAGTGACTTCGAGCGTTCGCACATGTATATTATTACCCTCCGGCAAGATATTGGTTACCCGGTTTCGAAAGTTTTTTTTTCTCTCTCTCGCAGACTCAAAGAAATGAATACCCCGGCACCGGTTATACCTGACCGTGCCACAGCGACTTTTCGTAGAGAAACCTACGCCTACCGGGCGAAGGACAGGTATCGGGCATCGTAATAAAAAGTTGATGCAGGGATAAGTTTTGAGCGAGTCCAAACTCGAAAGTAGCGTTCGCCGAGAGACGTCGAGCGCTCCGCTGGAATATATCCGTTATACACACAGGGGGGGGGAGGCGCTTATATCGATCGAGATGGCGGGCGGCTGCCGGCGGGGCGGCGGGAGGGGGGGGGGCGACCGAAGAAAATTCCAACCCCTCGGACCTCGCGCGAGTTCCTCGCACCGCCGGGCGCGATCATATGGCTTCGTCGCATACTGAAGGAGAGCTCTCCGTATATCTGCACGGTTTGTTATTATGTTTCCACGACAACGCTATCCTCGGGAGCCGCGGGGCACCTCGCGCCTGCCGACGGGCTTCGGTAATGCGCCTTCGAGCCGTTACGTGTTTTCCGCAGCTCATCAGACTACGGCGACGATTGTTCGGAAAGCTGCGCGCGCGAATTCATCGAAGAGGTTATGTCTCTCGTGCGGAGCCTCTGAGCGGGTAACGAACTATTGGCGTGACTCGGTGCAGTATGTATTCGTAATAGGTTTGTCGAATGCGAGCGACGTTGGTACGTATATAGATATAGAGCGGCGGGATAAATTGCGTGACTACCTGGACGTTGGCCTCTTCCGAAATATATAGCTAATTAGAGCAACGAGGATTCGAGCATTTCGCTTTCTTAGTGCGTAGTGGTTTTTTTTTTTATGTTTATGATAATCGGAAGGTCGGAATATATCTAATTAGGGCAACGACGATTTAAGGTAGGACTTGCGGACTGTGTGACCCCGCGTGAGTTCAGAGAGAATTTAGAGAGGAATTGCGAACACTTGTCGATGGGATAAAAATCTGAGAAAAATCAACCATATGGACGGTGCTGAAAAGATTAATTTTTCATAATAATAATTCCACAATGTTATCAACGAATTAACGAAAACAAAAATCCCGACAAATCACCCGGCAACCTAAGTTTTTTTAATGAAAACGATTTGGTCATGTTTCTGAATACGTATGAATTTTTTCAGAATTTCGTGTAACTTTTGAAAATTGCGTTAATAAAAAAACGGCATTTTAAAAAATTACACAATTTTCTGAAAAAAATCGTACGCATTCAAAAAAATTAACAAATTGTTTTTATATGAACAAAAAGTTAAGTCGGAAGATTTGTTGAACAATTTTTTTTTAATTCATTTTTTAATAACATTTTCCCTGTCTTCGCCCGGGTGTTGCTCGGCCGGGAATGATTTTTTAAGTCTTGTTTGCAGTGAAATCGATACGTCGGGACGCGAGCGACACGTTCGTCGACTCCCCGTCACGCCGCAAATTCTATTAACAATTACGAGCTCGGCAACATAATTTCTCCCCTCCCATCAAACCGATTTTCTATCTTATTAATTGTATTCACGATCCAAGCAAGGGAAGGCGAACAAGCAATGCACCTTTGACTCTCTCTCGACGTGCGGTACGAGAACCGCCTAGTCGAGGACAAAGTCGTGGGTCAACGTAATTGCTTTTGTTCCTCGAGTCCCTTCCTGGCTTGTTATAGGGCGCCGCAACCGACAGCGGGGAGAGCTCGCCACTCAACTCTCCGTTCACTCTGGTCGACCTAACTCTCCGGCGTCGCAACTAAATCGTGTATACCGGTCGAGCCGTGCAATGTACATATATACATTTGAATATATATGTATATCTTGCAATATGGGGCATTCCCGACCATTTCGACCTGGGTCTAAACCTTCACATCTTAAATTGGGTCCACGATTTTTATATGACTGAAGCAACTCTCAAAAGCACGCAGATTTTTGTAATAAAAAAATGTTTATAAGTATTTATGATTAAAAAATTAACTTATTGATCGCTGCAATTTCAAAACCTGATCTGAGTCGGCGTCACCCTCTATTTTTTCTAATTTTTATTGGAAAAAAAACAACAGTGAAAAAATTAGAAGAAGTCAGTCTGTTATGGATTATCGCTTGACCATTTTTTATGCGTCACTGCACTGTTGAGAGGCTTTGTTTTTGCAGATTTTTCCGAAGAGTTTTTATGTTTTGTACCTTAAAGAAAATAAAACCCGCGAGCCAGCATAACCGCTACTATATGCATATCGAGAGCTAAGAAGCAGAAGGGCGTATGATGCATCACTTAACCTGTAAAACTGAGCAGGATACGCCCTTCTGGTTCTCAGCGTTCGGCATATATCTCGAGCGACCAATATCGTTGGCTTTTGTTCTTATCGAGGCCGAGTCGGCGAGTGTGCAACTCTCTCGGAACTACTGCCGGACGACGCATAAACGAAACGCAAACACACACGTAGCGGAAGCTACGACACACGCAAGAATTTATCGCCTTATTGTTTCGCACGCGGACTTATCGCCGCGTTTCTCCCTTTCGCGCAATCTTTATTTTTTTTTTATTTATTTTTTTTTATTCGTGAGGATCATTCGTATTGCCTGCAGAACGCGGTACGGTTGTTACTTTTGTGTAACTCTCGGGCCGTTATTGCGTGGGCCCCCAAGGCGGCATCGAGCGACGAACTATATGGCGCCTTGGGGCGAACTCTCGTTTCTCCTTCGGCGCTAGCGGACGGCTCGAAAAACGAACGATCGGACGGTCTCGCGTGATCGAATGCCCTCGCGATATTACGTGGCGGCCTGCACTTAAAAAAACATCACTGCTGCAAAAGGATTATCAAAGGTATTTCACTTCATTCGTTCGATTTACAGGACGATGAACCGATTTATCTTTTTTCGTCGCAAAAAAGTAAAATCTGCAAACGGAACAGCGAAAAATTATTTACCGTTATTAAATCTTTTTTTTTAAGTTAAAAGTGTAAAATATATTTTTGGGCTGTATTTTTTTTTATAATAAGTTATACACTCCGAACAGTGAAAAAAAAATCCGATTTGAAATAATGATTGCAATTGCGAAAACTTGAAAAAAAAAAACAATTGAAATCTACAGGTTTAATAAGAAAAAAAATTACCGTTTTAAAATCTATTTTTGTGCTGTATTTTCTCGATACTACAGCCTAAACATTAAAAATTCACATTTTATAATGAGAATTGTAATTGCAAAAAATTGAGAAGAAAAATAATTTTACGATTTAAGAATAATGTTTTTTTAAGCACGACCGAGAATACGGCGAGAATTGCTTAACTCGCATTGAAACAGGAATGTGAGCGATGTTCGAGCTCTCCGACTTGGAGAGATTTGCGTGCGCTCAACATCCGTGGTGTCCCAAGTGCTTCGACAAAGCTCGGAACATCCGCGATTAAACAGTTCACGTGCTCAGAACGAGAGTACACAGTAGCGTGCACGCTGCGCAGAGGACAATGCTGCTCGTTGTGGTATTCCGGTTTCCAGGTGTATCGCGCTATTCAAACCGCTTCGCCTCGTCGTCGCTATACGTTCCACTTTGCGAAGAGATTTGTACGCGAATCTACGTAGGACAGACCTTTCGTGGAATCACTACAATGTCGGGCCTTCTATCTCACGAAGAAAGTTTCAGCCTTTTGTCTTCCACTCGTCCGTTGAAAATTAAACTCCGCAGTATTAAAGTAGTATTTATATAATATTGTTATTATATAAATGATGCATAATTATATTATTATAGAGTTATATACCATAATAGTTTTATCATTGTTACAATTATGCATATAATTTATATTATAAAATAATAATAATGCATCAATATTTTTATTTATTTATTTATTTATTTATTTGTTTGTTTACGGGACACGCCATTTTACAATAAAATGCAGATTTAAATAGAAAAAATAATAACAATAGTCTTTCGTTTCATGTAGTGTATCCACAATTATGAAATTAAATGATCACAGTGATATGAAATCAAGTTTCGAGTAACACATAAGTGAAATTGAAATATCACAGAAGTTATTGGATTATTTTAATATTAATCCGAGCGAAAAAAAAATTCTGACCGTTTGAGTTTCATTAGATTTTGAAATTTATTAATTCTCCGAAAATGTTGTATTTCAACTCATTTACGAAAGGTGCAAATTATTATTTTTATTACTTAGGACGGACCTTTCGTAGAATCACTACAATGTCGGGCCTTCTGTCTCACGATGAAAGTCCCAGCCTTTTGTCTTCCACTCGTCCGTTGAAAATTACGTCGCCACAGTATAAAAGTAGTATTTATATAATAATGTTATTATGATATTAAACTATATATATAATTTATATTACATAACTATATTATTATATAGGTATTTACAATAATACTTATTATTTATACAATTAGATGTATAATTGATACATTATATAATAATTAAACAGACGAATATTATATTTAGCGAAAAATTGTTCAAATTTGGAAATTTATGAATGTTTCAATCATTGTGTATTTCACTCCCATTGCTAAAGCTGCAAATGACATTTTACCTTCCTTTCACTATCAAACATTGTCGCAACTTCAATTTCCAGTTCAACACATTGTTTCGCCTTCCTTCAAACTTCAGTCCGAATCGAGTACAGAATAAAATTTTACTTCCACCGTCGAAAAAAAATCGAATCCGAAAGAGCCGCGTCTAAAAAAAAGAAAAATCAATGTTTTCTGCTCGGAGCTTCTCGCAATGTTCTTTACAAAGGAATTTCCTGTCTGGAACCAACGTGGATCATTGAACCGAAATCTCTGACCGACTGTTCATTTTATTTATTTTTTTTTTATTTTCCTCTCTCGTAACTAATTCGTCCCGTGGCCGAGGGGTTTTTAATCGATGCAAAAACCCCGAACGATTTTCCATTGTCTCGAATCGTTCACCTCGAACGGATATCGTTGCCGGCCGGCAACATCGAGGGGGGTTTAATCGCGCACGCGCGGGCGCGCGCGAGCGGCCGCGCCGTTGTGTACAGCTGAGCGCTGAGCGCATGTACGACAAACGCGTTCACATCTTCGCTGGCATTTACCTATGTACGGGCGCTCTATGTTTCTCTCTGCGAGCGACGCATTGTTCGAGGGCCGAGAGAGGCGATCGTGTCCCCCCGATCGTCTCTCCGTCTTCCCCGGCGTTAACCGAGATGGCCGATCCATATAGGCGACACGTTCGCCGTGTGCCGTCTATACGGCACACGATGTACGGAACACGTTGCAGCGATATCTTGGGATCGGAAGGACGCCCACGCAAATGAGCGTCCAAGCGTTATTATCGAAGCTCCCTTAGACACGGACGACGAAGCTCTTTGTCGTTATACTCGAGGCAACGATATCTTCATTTATCAAAATTTCGATAAATATGCTAATTTAAATCGATTATCTATCGTCTGGATAAGTTATTTATTTATTTGTTTATTTATTGAATATATTATTGAAATAAAAAAAAAATTATTATTGAAATATAGCGATTGATCAACATTTTGATAAACATGCTAATTTGTTTGCATTACATTTATTATGGAATTTTATCGATTACTTATCGTCCGGATAAGTTCCATGAAAAAAAAAAGTGTTCTCAAATTTATAGGAATATTTAAGGATATCGTTTGTTCGCTTCGTTCGATGATCGGTTATTTTGCGACAGGCTGAAACTTCAATTTATCAAAAAAATTATTTTGCAATTCGATTTTTATTTTATTTATTTTAAAAAAATTTGTTCTCTCATGGTAAAATTTCATCAACGCTCGGGGACGAAATAAAGGTCAAGGTCGGTCACTACATAACCATGGTGGTCGCGATCAGGGACAACCGGGAAAAGTCAGGGAAAAAGTAAATTCCTTGACCAATTCCCGAATCTTCTATAAATAAATAAAAAGGACATTAAAGGGAGGCTTAAAAAATTAGGAACATAAAAAAAATAGAATTAAACATTAATACAATAATCAGGCATTTTCATTTGTATTGTTAATTTTAAAAAATAGAAGTGGTTAGAAGTTTGGTCAGGGAAAATTTTTAATTCGTCAGTGAAGAGTCAGGGAATTTTTTTCCGGGGAAAAAACTGCCACCGTGATAACATATAATACCTCTCGTATCCCAATATAGTCCCTCTTCGCCGGATCATCTATCCCGTAAATTCCCGAATCCGCAATATCCCTCCAGTCTTTGGCGAACGTGCGACCTGGAATTCGGCGTTCAATGAGATTTATGCATCGTTCACGGAGTGCATACCGGTGCATACCGCTGCCGGAGATATCTAGACCCGACCGACCGCCGAGGCCTTAAGGTGGTCCTTGCGAATAGTGTTCACTTCGCATAAGTCTCAGAGAAATAAGACGAAATTGAAAATACTTCTCGATGATATAAAAATATGAAAAAAATCAGACGTACTAAAGATGCTAAAAAGATTAATTTTGCATGATAATAATTTCAAAATGTTATTCTCTGAAACTTATGCGAAGTGAACGCTATTCGGAAGGACTACCTTAACCCGCGCTCGTAAGTCGGCGCGCGCGAGGAAAGACCACGGCGAATTGCACCCCCGCGATAACAGATCAATACTCCCGAGTCTGTGGTGCATACCCACACGTACTCATATTAAACCATTTATACCTTTACATATATATATATATATATATTTATATACATATTTATGGGGCATTCCACGTCGAATCAGCTGCCCCCACCTCCGTCGATTTTGATAATTTTGTACTATGGTGTTGTTACCGACCCATAAGGGTATCGGAATTTTTTTCAGATTTTTTTGCCCCCCGTCAAATTTTTTAAGTCACGAAAAAACAATTCCGAAAACGCCGTTTTTAAAAAATCTGAAAAAATTCACACTGATACTATGATTAAAAAAATAATTTTTAAGCACCACACGATAATGGGTTCCCAATATTTACTATTTGTTCGCAAGTTTATTTTTTTAATCGGGCATAACTTTCTTGGTCATATCGAGACACTGTAAAAAAAATTTGTTTGAAAATTAATTAACAGGATTGGAAGCTTTTTTACATAAACCGTTTCTGAAATTTGAAACACATGTGCGTTGCACTATTATAGTAAAATTTGTATTTTTCATTAAAATGTTGTAAATTTCAAGCAAAAGATTTGTCATTTTAATATGTGGTATATTTATTTCACAAGCAAAGTACATAAATGCTCAATTGATATGAGTAATGTTAGCAAATTTCAAGTTACAGTACATTAAATTTACAATTTATTTTAACAGTGTAGACATCAATTTATCTCAAGTGTGTCAAAATATTCGAAGGCCCGAATACAATTGATATCATGAAAAATAAAATAGTAAATACTGACATCCCATTATCGTCTGGTCTTTAAAATTCGTATTTCATATCATAGAACCAGTGTCAATTTTTTCAGATTAAAAAAAGCCCTTTTCGCAATTGGTTTATCGACGATAAAAAAATGTCACAAAAAATACACTTGCTCGCTAACAACATTATACCAAAAAAAAATGGACAAAAAAACGTCGGACGTGACATGGCCTGCCGATTTGACGCGGAATGCCCCATATATATATACATAACATATACACGTATATATATATAGTTAACGAAGTTTTACCGTTTTTCTCTTTTTCCCCCGAGCTCTCAGTCTACGTACAGTGCAGAGCGGCAACACCTTTTGGCGAGGAGCCCTAGCACAGAGGATCGATCGACCTCGATCGCCAAGAGAACCTTCGTCACGCTGTTAACGTAAAAAAAAAACTCGTTTTCCATATCTAACGCGAGCACGTTGGTAGCGCCCAAGTTAGTTATAATTTTATATTTATCATCGTTGCGGTGTACCGCGCGCAGCATCCAAAGTTTGACTATATATTCACTCCAAGGACTTTGCACACCGAGGCGCAGCCCTCGCGTAAACTCCCACAATTCTCGGGACTCGCCAAGAGAGAGAGCGAGAGAGAGAGAGTCCTTAATGGTGTCTCGCTGTGTGTACCTTCGCCTGTCTCATCCAAGCTCGCGCTTCGCACACCAAACGAGTTTTGCTGGTTCTCCTATGGACACATATATATAGATATATATGTATGTGTGTGTATCTCACTCCTGCCGGAGAGTCAAGTTCCCTGCTGGCAATTCTTGAGCCGGTCTTCGGCAACGCACGCAATTCTCCTACCACTATTTCACGTCGATTTTTGTTTATTTTTTTTTCATCTTCGTTTTCTTCTCGGCGAGTGGCGAGGCTGTCGATCTTTTCGATTTCCCGTTGCTCGCGCGGTTTACCCCACCCGAGCGAGCGGGTTTCTTACTCACCGACAAGGTCGTTGCACGGCGACTGACAATGCGCTCGTTCTTAACTCTCTTCTTGCAGATTGTGTTTTTATTTTTTGTTTCTTAATTTATTTGAACAATTTTTTTTAATGGTCTGTCCTAATGTTGTGTATTAGTGTGCTTTTCCGCTATGCGTGGATGGTGGCAGTTTGCTACTTTTTTGAAAAATCAGGTAATATGAGGTATGAGGTTATTTTAGCTTTCTTCGACGTTGCCTGAGAAACCACACCCAGAAAAAACATTTATTTGATGGCCACCCTTAATTAAGATTAAGTACAATATTTATTTGATTTAAATAAATATTTAAATTCTTCTTGAAGATTGAGTTTTTTATTTTTTGTTTCTTAACTTATTTGAACAATTTTTTGTTTAATGGTCTACCCTAGTGTTGTGTGTTAGTGTGTTTTCCGCTATTTGTGGATGGTGGCAGTTTGCTACTGTTTGAAGAATCAGATAACATGACGTATGACGTCATTTTAGCTTTCTTCGACGGTGCCTGAGAAACCACACCCAGAAAAAACATTTATTTGATGCCCACCGTTTATTAAGATTAAGTAAAATATTTATTTCATTTAAATAACTATGTACTTAATTAAAATAAATATTAATTTAAATCAAATAAATATTTTACTTAATCTCAATAAACGGTGGCCGTCAAATAAATTTTTTTCTGGGTGCATCGTAATTTTACATCGCCAGACTCGCTGAAAATTTGAGCCGTTCGGTAACCACGTCTTTTCCAAAACGCGATGGTCCGCAAGAGGTTCCTCACTGCGAGAGGCTGTAGAAGAGCGCATCGCTTGCAATCGTCGTTAGTTCGTAAAATCGTGGAAGCCTCCGAGACAAAGGGCTGAAAAGCGAGAAAGAAAACTTGCGAGTCTGTTTGAGCGCTGCGGATGGATTTTCTCCCTGTCGGAAGACATCCTTTCGTCCGGTGGAAGGAGAGGAAAATGAGAGTGGCGAAGTGGGGTCTTCGAGGGAAAGAGGGAAGGCCTCTCGCGAGGATAATGGAATTCCTTCCACGGCTCCGCGACCCTGCTTTGCCGGTTTTCCCACACTCTTCTACCGTTCGAGCTCTTTCTCTTGCCTCTCGTCTCCCCGCTGCTCTTCCATTTTCTCTACTCACCGAAGAAATTGGGTGGATGCCTTCGGCAGGCCGTTGTATCGATTACAACGAAACGAACGCCTTTTCGATTAACTTCCATCCCTTTCTTGATTGAAAATATCAACTCCCGGCGCAAATAAAGGTTTGTACATTTAACAAGCACGTCTCGTTCAGGGAGACACACCAATTCCTTTTTATTCTTAGTCGTTTTATGATTTCCTTCTTTTAAATCAGAGGACCGTATTTTTTTACAAATAAAAGTGGGTGATCTGCAAGAAATGAAATTGTGGCCTTAGAATTTTAGAATTTTAATTTTAGAATTTTAGAATTTTAGAATTTTAGAATTTTAGAATTTTAGAATTTTAGAATTTTAGAATTTTAGAATTTTAGAATTTTAGAATTTTAGAACATTTTCAATATAAAAAATAGTCCAATGTGAATGTAAAAAAACCAGGAAAAAGGAAAAAATGCGGTAATTTGTGAAAAACGCGTTCTAGTTAAATGTAACAAGCCTCTTTTCACCGTGTACACGTCAGCCGCATAATTGATGTCGAAACGACAAAACGGTCCTCTCGTGGGACGGAAAAACAGATTCGAGTTTGCACGCGTGAGCTTCAAATTGGAAATAGAGGAGCCGAAGTTAACTCGAATTGCGTCGGTTGGCTGCAAATTGGCCGGAAACCGATTACCGGGACGACGAGGCTCTCGATCCCGCAATCATCGTTGGCCACGTGTTACACACACACACATACATACGTACGAGTCGATAGGGGAGAGCGTGGCAAAACGGACTACTTTCGCCAATTTTCCGCGAAACATAAAAATAAAAAAAAATATTGACTCGAATCGAGGACAAGGATCCGTTTTGCCCCGGTGTTCCGTTTCGCCCCACTCCGCCCCCTCCCTCCGACACAGCAAAACCAGTTACTGTGTTCGAAATTCTGCTACCGAATATAAACTGAAGTCGTATATATATTCGGTAGCAAAGTTTACCGTGCGCTCTCGTCGATTCTCCGACGAGTAAACTAGACACGCGTCAAGCACACTGCGGCAGATGGCAGTCTTCGTTCCGCCGAAGCCTTTCGGTCAAAGAATATTTAACAATGAAACGCATGACTCCCGTCTTTTTGCCCTAGCGGGCAGTCGGGAGTTAAAAAGTCTAGTGAAGTATCATCGAGATTCTCGTCCCGTGCCGGCGAGTAGTGGAAGATTCTTCGCGCAAGGCGAGAATGGGACTCTCGAGTTTCAAACGAAAGAGTCAACGTTCAACGAACCGTATATTAGATTTTCCTCATTTTTCAATGTTTTTTGCCCTTTGAGGTGAAAAAGTCTCGGTGTTCAAGAAACACGTCGCGGCGGCCGGAAAGCTTGTGCGATTCGGCGCTGGCTTCGAGGGAAGAAGGAATTAAGCCGAGTTATCTCCTAGGAAACTGAAATAATTAAATGAGTAAATAAATCAATGTATGTATAAATATATAAAAATAAATGAATAAATAAAAATACTGCACACTATGTAATTTAGATAGATAGATGGATTCGTTTATTGCGTGTTCAAAGATCCAAACAGGTTTATAACAATTCAAAGTAATATTAAATAGAAAATAAAAAATAATAAAATATGAAAAGGAATATAAACCAAAGGTAACGTAAAATAAAATAAAACAACATTTACATTATAAAAATAATATGAAATGAAACAATATCTGCCGGGAACAATAGAAGATTTTATCAGCGAATATCCGGTACATGAAGGAGTTAGAACGCAATTTATTAAAAATACCTCGAAAGTAACGATAATGTGATACTTCCGTTAGAAAATGGTTATTTGTATGGCAAGGTTGTAGAACAGTATATTTTACATGTAGTACATTTTGATGCGAGTGCAAAAAAAAAATTCTGACGAGTGCGAGTTTGCAGCGCGAGCCGAAGACGAGCGTTGCTGTTTACGTGCATGCGTTACAAAAAAGTGATTTGAATTAGCGATACGCTCATTTATTTTAAATGAATTGCAGTGTGAGGCGTTCCAGAATAAATTTAAGCGCGCCAAATATAGGGTGGAGGACGGTTTGCTGTACTTTAATAACAAGCATAATGTGAGAAAGAAAAAAAAACTATGTAAATGGCATTCTCTACGAATCTGTATTTCTTCAAGCAAATAAACAAATATCTATACATAAATAAATAAAACTGAATACGTATGTAAATAAAAATAATTAAATAAATAAATAAAAACGAATAAATGTGTAACTAAAAATGATAAAATAAATAAATAAAACTGAATATATGAGTAACTAAAAATGATTAAATAAATAAATAAAAACGAATAAATATGTAAATGAAAATAAAGGTAGAATTGAAACCGAAGTAGATTAAGAGAGGAACCGTTCCACTTTCGCCGGTCGGAGATTCCGACGAATCTTGGTCGGCTGGCTGGTTGGTTTGCGGCTCGCACAGTCGCCTGGGCACGTTAGCGAGTTCGTTCGCATACCGACGCGACGAGCCCCGTCACCGATCCGTCTGCTTTTTTTTTCTTTTTTTTAAATATTATTCTCGACTCTCAGCCGTCTCTCTATCGTCCCTTCAATCCCGCGAGCGAATAAGTCACATATTTTCCAAATTTCACGTTCGACGAGACACGTAGAGAGCCTCCGCAATTTTCCGAGCAGTGATCCATCAGATCAAAGATGCCATTGCACTCCAGGCCTGTACATTGCCTGTGAGCGGATTGAGATTAATGGATTCACCGCCAATAATAACAATAAAAAAATAATATAAAATCACTATAAAAAAGTTTAAAATTGTAATTTTCATATCACGTTCTCATAAAATTGAAAATTGTATTTTGAAAAGAACAAGTAAGTTCAATCGTCCTGAACTAGGAAAAACACAAGCTCAGCCATTCAGGTGCAATATCTTTTTCTACATATAGTTATAACTACATTCTTTCAAAGTCACAGCTGTTTGCAATCTGTTAATTTTCTCTCTGTTTTCAATTATAATTCGGAACTTCTTTTCGCTTGTTCTAGATTTTCGTTACCTTCATTTTCATCACCTTGATTTCAGTCACCTCTGTTATCCCTAATATAATTACATTATAATATGTGAAAAAGAGAAATCCGTCAATGCATAAATGAAATGAAAAATAAATAAAAATAAATAAAAATAAATAAAAATAAATAAAAATAAATAAAAATAAATAAAAATAAATAAAAATAAATAAAAATAAATAAAAATAA
>JAPYZC010001201.1:0-27403 GCA_030522665.1 Ichneumoninae sp. A BG-2022a | reverse complement strand
TTATTATTAGCTATCATTTATTTATTAAAAGGCCTAATCAATATAAATTTTAGCATTGTTTTTAAAATCTATTTACATTAAAATTTAACAGTTTTTAAAATATTAAATATTAAAAAAAAAGGGGTAATTTTGCCCAACAATATTTTATGCAAGTATTAATAGTCATTTTTTAAAACAAAGCAGAATTTCATTACAGAGTATCGTAATGTACAATTTTTCATGCCGGGGCATTTTTTTTATTTCACATGGAACATTTTGCATGTAAAAAATGTTTACATGAAATATTTTTAATTTTCATTCGAGTTCCTTCGGTAAGACTTAGAACTGTAAGCATTCGTTCCTTTGTGGAACAAGTACGGATTATTTTACAGAATAACAAAATTATTCATTTTCTTGGACAAAAAGTTTTTGGTAAATTTACAATTATTTTTTATTATCTTGCGCAAAAAATGTTTTCTTAACTTGTTTGATTGCGAAACTTCGGCTCGACTTCGGTTCGCGCTGCAAACTTACTTCCCGTAAAAATTTTTTTCGCACTAGTATCGTAATGTACGATTTTTTTCAAAATGGAACATGTTGCATGAAAAAAAATTGTTTACATGCAATATTTTTAATTTTCATTTAAGGTCCTTCGGTAAAACTTAGAACACTTCTACAATCGGATTCTTCTACAGAAAAAAAAAATCACTAATTTTCCTGGACAAAAAGTTTTTGGTAAATTTACAATTTACAATTTTGGTAAATTTACAATTTACAATTTTGGTACATTTACAATTTACAATTTTGGTAAATTTACAATTTACAATTTTGGTACATTTACAATTTACAATTTTGGAAAATTTACAAGTATTTTTACAGTGTGTGTAGGGCTTCTCAGCATCGTGTTGCAGAGCAGAAAGTACAGAGAGAGGCACGGCGACGTGTCTCAAAGGTAACGAGCTATGATACATCTCACGGTACAGCCATATTCCATTAGTTTTATGTCCACATGATCCATTTATGCTACGAAATGACATTAATGACAGTGAAAATATTTCAAGGTGTTGCCGGCGTTGAGGAGCTTATAAATTACCAGGAGATTTTTCATGAGCCATTTCATGAGTCATTTTCATCTACTCGGAGACGCGATAAAATTCCTACTTACCGTGCAGAGAGATATGATTTTGTAATTAAAATATCTAAATTTTGCTAAGCTGCACACAATTTAGTCCGTTGCAATATAAAAAAAAAAATTGAAATTTTCAAATCGCGTAGTTATAAAAGCTGAAAATTGAAATTTTCATATCGCTTCTTCATGAAAGTTGAAAATTGAAACTCGCGAAGCTTCTTCTATGAGGAAGCATTGTCTGTATTTTCATATGGCTTCCTGAAGCGATATGAAAATTTCAATTTTCAGCTTTTATGAGAAAGCGATTTGAAAATTTCAATTTTCAAATTTCAATTTTCAACTTTATGAGGAAGCGATATGAAAATTTCAATTTTCAACTTTTTTCAACGTCAACGTCTTAGACTTTTATGCAACACGGCTGGCTGATTCAGGTTCAGTGCATAAAAAAATATAACATCGTCACGTTTCACTTTGTCGAATCTGCGTTTGGCGCGAAAAAATACATGGAAGTATTTTAAATTCGTACGTATTCAGAAAAATAAACGAATCATTTTCATAAAAAAAAAGTTTTGTTGTCGGGTAATTTGTTAACCAATTAATTTTTTGATGAATTTGCGAATAACATTTTGCAATTATTATGCAAAATTAATCATCTCAGTACCTTTCGTATACATGATTTTTTTCAGATTTTTACACCATCAAGAAGTACTTGCAACTCGCAAGTACTTCTTGAGTACTTCTCTTATTGTTGTCGAACTTATGCGAAGTCAGCGCGCAGCGAGATTCCCTCCTTTATCGATAGCGGTTACTTTTAAAAGCTCACATTCCAGTTTTTATTTCCGTCGCGGCGTTGTGAGTAATTTTGCCCTTTGGCAGACATTAAGAGAAGGCGTATGAAAAAATTCCGATACTCTTGGTCAATTCCATTTGAATGTTCGTAGCTCGGAAAACCCTGCGTTTGCTTCGTCTTTTACTACTACCTGTTTGTCGATTGTTCGAACGTTTGAACTTTCGAAGCCCGAACAAAGTTTGTCGTTTCGGGTAACAGGAGCCTTCAAACAGTTGATTTTCATGCTTGTTAAAACTGTCTCGAAACCGGATTTACGGCGAGTCGGAGTTTAGTTCAAATAACCGGATATCACATTTGAGGCTTTTCTGCAGTTGGCTTAATCGCCATAGGTGATGGTATTGGTTCACGGGTAATACGTAGAAATGGGTAAAATCGTGAAATCCGCAACCCGAATACCGAGGTGGATTGCGCGTGTATGAACTCTCGACGCTACTGTGTCTACGAACAGCCAGAAGGTGAACCGACTCACCGAATAAATGCAAATATGATTACCTTTGGCTCGTAATCTCCACTAGCAGCTTCCCGACTCGGAGAACTTCGTTTGCGTAACCTCTTTCTCTCGCCCTCTCTCCTCGGAGAATTATTACGATCTCTAACCGGCCCTACAGCAAAGCATTCGCTTTGGATCGCGTATTCATTAAATATATCCTCATTTGTCATAAAAAATTGTTTAAACGTAAAAATCGGAACGGAATATCAAGAAATTCGTTTTATCAAAAAAATATATTAAATCATCACAATAAAAAATAAAAAAAAGCTTTCGCTGTCCGTGCGAAGTAACGCGCGTGCAATTTGGTGAAACGACTTTTCATTGGCTTTGGATCGCGTATTCGTGTAGTATATCCACATTTGTCATAAAAAATTGTTTAAACGCAAAAATCGAAACGGAATATCAAGAAATTCGTTTTATCAAAAAAATATATTAAATCATCACAATAAAAAAGAAAAAAAACTTAAAAAAAAGCTTTCGCTGTCCGTGCGAAGTAACGCGCGTGCAATTTGGTTAAACGACTTTTCATTGGCTTTGGATCGCGTATTCGTTTAATATATCCACATTTGTCATAAAAAATTGTTTAAACGTAAAAATCGGAACGGAATATCAAGAAAAATATATTAAATCATCATAATAAAAAAGAAAAAAAGCTTTCGCCATCCGTGCGAAGTAATGCGCGTGAAATTTGCTTAAACGATTTCTGTAAACCAAGAAGGTTTTTGTTGTCCACAGAGATTTATTTTTTATTTTTTGAGAATTGGGATAGAATTATTACGATCTCTAACCAGCCGAACAGCATTGGCTTTGGATCGCGTATTCGTTTAATGTATTTTATATTTGTCATAAAAAATTGTTTAAACATAAAAATCAGAAGGGAATAGCAAAAATATCGTTTTATCGAAAAATATATTAAATCATCAGAATAAAAAAGAAAAAAAGCTTTCGCCATCCGTGCGAAGTGATGCGCGTGAAATTTGCTTAAACGATTTCTCCAAACCAAGAAGGTTTTCGTTGTCCACAGAGATTTTTTTTTATTTTTTAAGAATTGGAAAGAGAGCGTCAGGGAAAGGTTAATGGCAATAGTAAGAAAAGGTCTTAGAGGTCCAGCTCGATTGGATGAGAGTAAAACTTGGACTCAACTGCCAATACACTTAGGTTGAATTCGTCTGTACGGCCACTGACCAGCGGCCCGGGGGGCGGGGGGGGGGGGAGGGACGTTTGGGGCGCACTCTTCGTGAAACAAGTCTGTAATAATAAGATCGAAAGAGTGAGAGTGAGAAAGAGGGAGGGAGAGAGAGGGAGAGAAAGGATAACAAGCTATACTATGTCCCTTTTATTGATGCGATAACCGGAGAAGAGTGATATAAAAAAATAGAATGAAAAAAACAGTGCAAACAATAATAAGAGGAAAAAAAAATAAAATGAAAAAACAATGAGAAAAATGGGAAAAAATAATATAAGACGGAAGTAAGTTTGTTTTCATCGCCACGGGCACTGGCCTCTCGTTCCTCGATTTCATTATGTTCTTTTTTTGGTATAATTGTATTATTGTATTATGTTTTTGTAAAAGGGCGTACGCCCGTAAATACTAATAATAAATAAATTAATTAATAATAGTAATAATAATAATACGAAGGAGGGACGTTTAATTTTGAGAAAATTGAATAAACCGTAATTCAGTGGCAATTGTATCGATCAATTGCTGTTAAATTTTTTTATATGATATATTTGCAATTTAATTAATTTTTTTTAAATTTCTGTTGTATAAATTATATTGACTGAAGAATTTTTATTTTCTCCGCCAATAATAGAAATACGCTTCGAAGTGAAATGGTAATTTTTCTTCTTCAAATTTCTCTTTTTTTCCTTCCCCTTACGTCGTTCATGTTGTACCTGGTCGGATGTTAGCTGACCGGCGTATCTGGTAGCTTGCAATTTTTCGAAACGCGCGATCTCCCTCGATGCGAGCTTCTCCTCGCATTATCTGTCCTGGCGAGTGTAAAGCAAGATTTTCGAATAAAGTTTTGCTTCGCAACGGCGGACTGTCGGGGGCCACCAGTTGGGTAGGACATAGAGTGATGGGGGGCGGAGGGGTGGGGTGGGGGTGGGGGCAAAATTCATTTGGCCAAATTAAACAGAGTTTAGCAATTTGCTCTTAATCCATTTGTCGGAGATCCGTGGGCCTCCATTCGTCTGGCTGTGTCTGGTTCCCTAGCAGAGACACTTTCCTAAACGTCTCGGTCGTGTTTCTCTCATTTCTCCTTCCAGTTCTATCTTACCCGTTCCGATCGCCGTCTTTTTCTTGGCTTCTCTAGAATTGTGTTTCTCAGCGCTGCCCAGTTTATCCTTTCGTTTCGTACTTTATCCCCGCTGTTTACCGACTCGACTATCGTTTCCTGCAAAATCTAACTTATCTCATTCGTCAAACAATCCTACGATATCAATTTCATGTGCACTGAAAAAACAATATCATCGACTCAATCAAAATTTGATTGCGGGCTGCCAAAGAAAAGAATTATTTTTTCAATTTTACTTTTAATGCTAACAATTCCATACGGGATTGAAACGATAACACGTCACCTTGACAATCTTGTCAAGGTCGTTGTTCAATATCATATGGAATTGTAAGAATTTAAAGTAGAATCGGAATAACAATTTTTTTCATTGGCAACCCGCAAGCAATTTTTTTTCAGTGTGGGCTTCATTTCGTATACGGAATGTCTCAGTAATTGCACTGAAAAAAAATATCATTGACTCAAGTAAAATTCGCTTGCGGGCTGCCAAAGAAAAAAAAAATTTCAATTCTACTTTCAATTCTTACAATTGCACACGGGTTTGAAATTATAATATATCACGTTGGCAGTTTTGCCGTCCTTGTTTCAATATCATATGGGATTCTAAAAATTGAAAGTAGAATTGAAATAAGAATTTTTATCGCACCAGAATGATTTTTTTCTAGTTTTCTAGATAAACTTATTCTCTTCAAGATCGATTCTAACTATTATGGCCGTAAGATTAAATGTACCCGACTTATTTGCAAAAAAAAAAAAAAACCGCAAATTGTGCACATTTATTTAAGGTGAGACTCGACTAGTTTGTATTCGAAGTTGAATATCTTAGAGAGTAGACGGCCGAAATTGTTCTGCATCGCTCCGATTTGAAGAAAATTCAACAAGCTATTACTTACCACTATTATCCTACTCGTCCATTCTGTACAAAAATTGACAATCCCGTCTGGACTGGAGACATCGACATCTTATGTGTTAATTAAATGGAAAATACAAAAACTATTGCGTCACCTCTTAAAAAAATCGTACAGAGTTCCCCTTCTACAACTTTCAACAGTATTATATAAACTACAGTTTTATGGGGTGCGAAGTAAAAAAAAGTTTTTTTTTTTTAGGAAGTCTAATGGAGCCGCTGTATATTGGGCGAGGAGACAACGCACTCCCGATCCACGGTAACGCTATACGGAATTGCGAAACCGACGGACAATACACCTAACACGCTCGCCTCCATGATCTCTCCCTCCCGAAGTTCATCAATTTCGATGGGAGAACCCTTGGCACGGCGGCACGGCATGCTTCTACTCATTCCTCCCGTAGTTTCGCCTCTGGCTGTGGAACCCTTGCAGTTTACTCGTTTCATTGCTTTCCCTTTCGCTCCATGCTCGGTGAATTCTACATCGAAGACCAGTTCTTATCGATTCCGCCTCATTGAAATTCTTGCGAGTAAAAAAAAATGATCTTTCACCTCGACAGATGCACCGGCGATGTTTCGTCGTATCGATTACACTACCAACAAGCCAATGAACATATTAGAAATTGTAAAGCGTTATATAAAGGCCCGAAAAGAACCAGAAAAGATACCGAAAAGATACCGAAAAGATACCGAAAAGATACCGAAAAGATACCGAAAAGATACCGAAAAGATACCGAAAAGATACCGAAAGATACCGAAAAGATACCGAAAAGATACCGAAAAGATACCGAAAAGATACCGAAAAGATACCGAAAAGATACCGAAAAGATACCGAAAAGATACCGAACAGAACAGAACCCGAACAGAACCCGAACAGAACCCGAACAAAACCCGAACAGAACCCGAACAGAACCCGAACAGAACTGGACTGGCCTTATCTCTCGCAATGGATATTGCAAAGTCAAATTTCGTGGGAATATACAGAACGTCATGGAAACGTTGACATGTATGATGTTAATAAACAGTTTCATGGTACACCGGGCAGCATCAATGTCCCAGTTAAGTTATGCTCGACGCTCGCGCTTTCAGCCTTTGCTTAGTAGTCGGAATTCGCTCTCATTAAAGGACCATTCACGGCGGCGTATCGCAAGACCGTGCACCACGTACAGCCCAATAGCTGCGCGAGAATGAATATATTGTACGGCTGTGCACGATCCTGTGGTTCTACGGTTATATATTTGAATATACATGTGTGTATACTGGGACGGTAGTATGGATGGGTGAGTCTGTCGAACGTGACACAAATTCCGATGGAACTTACTAATACTCTATCGCATCCGGCTGGAACGTCATTCCCGAAACTCGAGGTTTTATTTTCTATCGAAACCTTTTCTCTTCGCATGCGAACGTATCGATGTCGTGTAAAATGTGCATCAACGATTTGTAATGACATTCACAATTCGCTCTGTCAATTTTCTGCCCCCTCTGTGTGAGACTTGAAGCTGACGAGAGATTTTAGTCTTGCTGGAAATGTATTAAAAAATGTAGTTCACCGTCGCTGCCCGACTTTGGGCCGAAACTGCTTTCGGATTCGTAATCAGCGCGAAAAGATACTTTAAAATATGTGGTCCCAAAGTTCTTTTTATTCCTCGTTTTTTACTTTAAAAAACTTGCAAATTGAAATTTTCATATGACTTTCTTATAAAAGGTGCAAATTTAATTTTTCATACGGCTTTCTTATAATATTCCTTTATTCGCAAACCTTCCTCTATGAGAAAGCATTTTCTGTACTGTTGGCTTCCTCATAGAGGAAGCTTCGCGAATAAAGGAACTTTATGTGAAAGCCGTATGAAAATTTAAATTTGCAACTTTTATAGGAAATTCATATGAAAATTTAAATTTGCAACATTTATACGAAAGTCATATGAACGGCGACCTTTTTTCGTCAGTTTTTTTATCGCGCTTTAACGGGCCTTAAAAATTATTGCGTTACTCAACAGGGTACTCCGTCTCGTATATTTTTTGCTGCAGAACGCGATTGGGTTCTGTGTAATTCTCGGTTTCTACGTAATTCAATCGCTTTTCGAAGATTCCAAAAACATGCAAATCTAAATTTTTCGGAAAATCGATCACGTAGGAAAACATTGTTTTCTCCTCGTTTCAATGCAATAAAAATCATAGTTTTTTGCTACCGGTTTATTTAGAAATAAACTACACCTTCCATCGGTTATTTTTAGTTGAGTCAACAAACACCTCCGGAAATTCCGTCATTAGCGTATGTCGCATTGCGCAAAGTATCAAAGTCGAAGCACGGCTGAATTAATTTCAAGGACCGTCGACAACACGCATGGAGATGCTGCGCAGTTGACTGCAGGCAGATATGTCTGTGAGGATAGTGACGGTAATTGCGACGAACTTATCGAAACGGCAGCAGGTCACTTTTTTCGTTTTTTTTTTAATTTTGATCAATATTCGGCCAGCATTAAAATTTATTAAATGGAAACTTATTATTAAATTATTAAGTGGACTTTTTGTCGAACGTGTTGGTAATTTACTAACGCACCTGGTAAAAAATCTATAAATATTGGAAATTTAAAAGACTAAAGTTCTAAGGGATATAAAAACAATTGCCGAGTCATAGTAAAAAATCGCATTAGCAAAATAATCACTGAAAGATTGTTGCACGTCAAATAATTAATAATACCAGACTTAAATCGCTGAATGCTTCTATTCGGTGATTGGAATAGCAACAATCGCACAACTAACAATGTTATACAAAGAGGATATTCGAATCGCTGAACAGAGGTAATTGTCAGCGAAAATATCTCGGCTCCATACTCATTGTCTTAATTATAACGCAAAAGTAATATGAATATTTTCCACGTGCTAAAGGTG
Source organism: Ichneumoninae sp. A BG-2022a (assembly GCA_030522665.1). NCBI lineage: Eukaryota > Metazoa > Arthropoda > Insecta > Hymenoptera > Ichneumonidae > Ichneumoninae sp. A BG-2022a. Next base: position 18,856 of record JAPYZC010001201.1, on the reverse strand, counting down.
ATGACACCTTATCGCTTTAATACGCAGTGCGAGGCGACACACGTACGGAGCAGCCGGAGAATCGGTGTAATTGTCTCAAAGCGATCGATTGGGAAAATCGCCGTTGGTGCTATCGAGTGCAGCACCTCTCCAAGGATAATTATTCAAAGCATTATTAATAATATAATAAATAAGTATTAATAACAAGATCATTTGAGTCGAATATTTGTGGAGAAATGGACAGTAAATAAGTAATTAACTATTAATCCAGTAGAATCAAGTTTGGCAAATAATTTGGGTCAAATCGTCAAAAAACTATGGATTATTTTTCTGATTACCAGGGAAATTATTTACATATAAACAACGAATATTTATTACATAGTAATATATATTACGAATATATATTACAATAGAATAGTCAATAGCGAGGAATTAATCAATACCGTCCAAAATGAATATTTAGGGTGTTTGTTATAGTTCGTCATGTAATTCGTCATTTGTCACGAGCTCAAATAACGAATGGTATTTTATTCGTTATTTAGACTTGAAATTAATAATTTATTGAGATTGCACTCAAATAATTAACTAGTGAAAAATCATTCGTTATTTCAGCTGAAAAAATAACGAGTAGAAAACCATCATATGATTTATTCATTTTTCGAATTAATTATGCCCATCCATGGTCCAGATTTAGTGTAAAAAAATCTCCTGACTTTTCGCTTGCGTATCGCCATCTATCGTGGCAGACACTCAGGATACGAATGCGTGTATCGCATATGTGTACCACGTCGATAGCGTATCGATTGGCCCTCGCTGTCGATCGCGTATCAATCGCCGATCCATCCAGGCAGCTTACTTTTCGGCCGTTCTCGCGCCATTCGTCGCGGTTATCTTCGGCACATTGCTCTGTGGTGAGGTGCGCTTCTCCGTGTCGTGCCGTGAATCTCACGATAATGGTTTTTATTCACTCGGTGCGTAAAGTGCACGCTTCGCGCGCGTAAACTGCACTTTCGCACCTTGTAAAATAAAATTTCGTACGATACTCGTGCGAAAAACATTTTCTTTACTCGTGTGATTGCAACACTCGCCTTCGGCTCGTGCTGCAAACTCACAGTCGTCAGAAAAAGTTTTGTCGCCCTAGTATCGTAATGTACTATTATTATACTCGGTGCGTAAATGTCAGTTTTTCGCACGTGCATGGAACCGTACATATACCGCTTAAGGTTCATGGAAATACATATAGAAAAATTAATAATATCGCATTTGCAGTTTTTTTCGGAATTAATTGTAAAAAAATGGGTCTCTTTTGAAGTTGATCACAGTATAATAGTCCCACAATTACAACCCCGTTGGCCCACTAGTTTCTCGCAGATTTTTGTCCCAAAGTAACGGATTACTTAATTTAACTTGAATCGCAAGAACCAATCCAAGAACCAAATTTTTTAAACGTACTGAAAACAAATTACTCTATTCGAAATTCGTGTCGAGCATTGAATAAATTCAACTTATACACAGAAGAAGTTGCAGGATTTTTTTTCAGAAATATTCGGTATATTCAAAATAATACGACACTATTGAAATATATTTATTTATTTACATATTAATTCTTTGGGTATACGGGACTGGCCCTTTTTATTATTATGCAACTTGGTCATATTGAGAACATATCGACGCTACAGTAACTCAACAAAGCATTAGAAAGTATATTCCAAGTATTCAAAAGTACTCGATAGGCATTCGAAGGTGTTCGAATTATTAATATTCCGCAAAATTCGATTTCAATTTCGCACCGAGTAGCTCTATTCGATTCAATTCAATGTATGCACTATTCGAATATCCCTAGTCGAAGGATTTCCCATTTCTCTTCCCATCGTCGGTATTCCTTGATTCCAGTTGAAGCCAGTATCCACCTTCGGGCATCATGACGAAGCTGCCTTTGCCTATTCTAATCGGCAAAACCGTCTTCGGGCTCGGTTTTAAAAAGCACTTTGACAGAACATGAAAAATCGCGACTTTCGTCTCGAGCAGGGCGAATCTGTTGCCGATACACATTCGCGGCCCTTGGCCAAACGGAAGATAAGTGAAGGGCTCGATGTCGTTCTTTCTGCTGCCAATGAATCTCTCGGGATCGAATTTATTCGGTTCCTTGTGATATTTAGGGTCTCTGTGTATGGAGTGCATGGGAAACCACACGCTTTCCCCGGGTTCGATGATCGTCGATTTCCCTCCCGGCAAGGCCGGCGGCAGTTCGAACCGTTTGACGCACTGTCTGTCCAGGACAGGGAGCACCGGATAAAGTCTCAATGTCTCGTTTATAACAGCATCAAGATATTCCATTTCATTAACAGCCTCGTAAGTCGGTTCCCCGTTCGTCTCCTTCAAAACCGCGTCGATTTCGTCGATGAGCCGTTTCTGAACGTCCTCGTTCGCGGCGATCTCCATAGCAGCGAAAGACATTGCCGTCGATGATGTGTCGAAGCCACCGAAGAAGAATATGAATGCCTGAGCTGTCATGTCGAGAATCGTTAGTTCAGGAGAACCGGCAGATTTTTTACCGCGCGTCTCCATCATCAGTTGTATCATATCCGGTCTAGTGATGCCATCGCGATCCCTCGTCTCTATGGTCTCCCGCACTACACCCTCGAAGAATTTTTCGACATGCGCATCCATCATCTTGATTTTTAACAATTTCGATACTCGAGGAAAGTATCTCATAAGAAGAAATTTCAACATTCTTAGACCGTCGAATTTTGTAACTTTTTTGCCGAGCACGTAAAAATCGTTGTTAGGATTTCTCATGGAATCGACGGCGATGCCGAAGGCACAAGTCGCTATGACGTCGTTGGTGTATCTCGCGAAGGCATCCTTGATGTTCAACACGTTTGGCTCGTTCATCGAATTTTCGGCCAGATAATTGGCGAAATTTTCGCCACATTTCGACATTAGTTTGAACATCGTTTTCATCTTGCTTCCGGTAAACGCAGGACTGAGAAGATTACGCATTTCCTTCCATTTTTCACCTTTGAGGGAAACCAAGTTTGCGGCGAACATTGGATCGGTGTCAACGTCAATGAAACTAACATGATCGACGAAATGATCGAAATTCTTCACTAATATGCTCTTTATCAATTCCGGTGATCTAATCATTATCACCGGCTTTCCGAAATCGTACTGACCAACGTACGCCGCCTGTTCGTTTAGGTGGTAAGTTTCCCCAATCAGATCCTGTACCGTGCACCGTTTTAAAAAAATCCGGGCCGTGCCAACGAGACTTGATGATTTATGTATGACATCGAATTTTTCAAATTTTTCTGACTTTCGGCCGTAGAAATAACGGAGGACAAGAACTCCCGTCAGCAATGTCAAGATCAGCGTCAACAAATCCATGATCTACGATCCTTATTATTGGGACACTTTGAGAAATGATTGATGGCGTGGTATTGACCTCGAGTCGGATGATCGGAAACACTGTTGGTACCCGCACGAGCTGCGCTGAGAGACTAAACAATATTGCAGCTACATTGTGGCACCGATTATATCGAAACGAGCCATTGCAACGAGTCGCCTGCTATCAACGGAAACGCTGACTCATCAAATCAGCTCTCGCTACGCTGACGTGGTGTCCAGTTACCACGACTGCCTTCTGTCATATTGATGTAGATTTTTCAATCGCTACTATTTTGACTTGGATTGTAAATAAACGGCACCAAAGGCTAATTTGGTGCAATGCACCAATGCATTTTTCTATGCCTTTTCCCTACAGTCCCCAATGGTTCGAAACCAACCTAAATCAGTTGGACTAAAGAAAAAGGGCGGCTCCTTGGTGCGATAATTCCTTGGGGTTCGATTTCTGGCCGTCATTAGTGGATTTTGGTTCTCAATCAATCTACATGAGCAGGTTCAATGTAAAAGGACAGCACCTTACTACGTTGACCAAAAGATTGCGATGATGTCTTGGGTTCAATTTACGGTTAGCACCAATGGATTTTTCAATGCGTTCTTCCAGTGGACCCCAGTCTTTGAGAAACAAACCTAAACTTGGTAGGACCAATGAAAAAGGGCCCTAGTGCAATGATGATTTGGGCTCGATTCCCGCCTAGCATTAATGAACTTACATATATGCCCTTTTTTCTGCGATCGCTGGACGTTTGGAAATAATCTAAATCAGTAGGCCCAAAGCTAAAAGGCAGCGCCCAGTTGACGTGACTAACCCTTCACGTACCGCTGTCTCGCGCAACGGGAATCTAGAATTTGTCAAGATGCAACCTTCTTACCAATTCGAGTAACAAGTTAACGTACTAAAGAAAGTTGTAAATTGAAATTTTCATATGGCCTTCTCATAATGTTCCATTAATTGCGAAGCTTCTTCTATGAGGAAACATTTTCTGTATTGTCGGCTTCCTCATAGAGGAAGCTTCGCAAATAAAGAAACATTATGAGAAGGCCATATGAAAATTTCAATTTGCAGCTTTTATGAGAAAGCCACATGAAAATTTACCTCACAGCTGCGGTCACGGAAAATTGGTTCAATCCAGGCGCATTTAAATAGATTGCACCATTGTTGAAACAATAAAACTGGTGTGGTTGTGTCAAGTGCGTATAGCACTTAATGCGATTACAACATTGATACAAAGTGAACCAAAACTGCATTAAGTAAACAACTTTTTTTTTCGATTCAATCGCATGTACTGTCAACATACAGAAGGTATACGATTTTGACTTGAACGTATATTTGGACGATTTAAAAAAAATGATTCGATGTGTTTGTATCTATACGAACATTTTTCATCTTGAAAATTATGTTATTCAATCCGCCAAGACGTAAATTTAGTCATTCACAAATATTATGCCCACAATAAACAACTTCCATGTTTTTTCCATATTTCAATGCTAAATCATGAAATTGGAGTCCAAGTTAATGAAGAAGAATAACTTGTATATCCGATTCAAGAATGCATATATCAATACGCGAATGTAGGGTAGTGATAAGGTACTAGGTCAGAATGCGTTAATTTCGGGGTTCAAGCCCCGCCAGTATGTATAAGATTTGTATTTGTAAAAATTGTGTTATATTGATAAGTAGCGATTGCAGTGATAACAATTGAAAATGTAACGACGATGCAACCACGTATAAAATTAATTAGTAACAACTAACGTAAATAACAGAACCAGGGCCCAACGCCAGATTAAGTTGGGCCAAACTTTTTTCCATTGATATAATTGCATATTCTATTCGGTCAAAACATATTCTTAGTTTGGACAATGAAATAAGTTTTTAAATGCTGATGTAACTTTTTAGTCAACTTAACTAAATATTTCCTTCGGTTGGTTTGATTTTGTTGATTCAAACGATTTTTTTTTATCTTACTGAACCTTTTTTACGCGTACTGAAAACAAATAACTCTATTCGAAATTCGTGTCGAACATTGCATAAATTCGAGTTATACAAATAATAATATAATGAAGTACTTGCCGGATTTTTTCAGAAACATTCGGTATATTCAAAACCATACGAAAATATTGGAATATCTTTATTTATTTATGTATTAATGATGTGGGTATATACTGGATATATACTGGACTGGACCTTTTTATTATTACAACAGTATATACATATACGAAATGTTTACAGCATGCAACTCGGCCATATTCAGAACATATCAATGCTACAGCAACTTAACAAACTATGAGAAAGTATAAGAAAGTATGAAAAAGTATGAGAAAGTATGAGAAAGTATGAGAAAGAATGAAAAACTATCAGAAAGTATTCCAAGTATTCCAAGTATTCGAAAGTACTCGGGAGGCATTCGAAGGTGTTCGAATTATTAATATTTCGCAAAATTGGATTTCAATTTCGCATCGAGTACCTCTACTCGTTTCAAATTAATGTATGCATTATTCGCACATCCCTAGTCAGGACATCTTCCATTTCTCTTCCCATCGTCGGTGTTCCGTGATTCCAGCTGAAGCCAGTATCCACCTTCGGGTATCATGGTGAAGCTGCCCTTGCCTATTCTAATCGGCAAAACCGTCTTCGGGCCCGGTTTTACAAAGCACTTTGACATAAGATAAAAAATTGCGACTTTCGTCTCGAGTAAGGCGAATCTGTTGCCGATACACATTCGCGGCCCTTGGCCGAACGGAAGATAAGTGAAGGGCTCGATGTCGTTCTTTCTGCTGCCAATGAATCTTTCGGGATCGAATTTATTCGGTTCCTTGTGGTACTTAGGGTCTCTATGTATGTTGTACATGGGAAACCACACGCTTTCCCCGGGTTCGATGATCGTCGATTTCCCTCCCGGCAAGGCCGGCGGCAGTTCGAACCGTTTGACGCACTGCCTGTCCAGGAAAGGGAGCACCGGATAAAGTCTCAGTGTCTCGTTTATAACAGCATCAAGATATTCCATTTCATTAACAGCCTCGTAAGTCGGTTCCCCGTTTGTCTCCTTCAAAACCGCGTCGATTTCGTCGATGAGCCGTTTCTGAACGTCCTCGTTCGCAGCGATCTCCATAGCAGCGAAAGACATTGCCGTCGACGATGTGTCGAAGCCACCGAAGAAGAATATGAATGCCTGAGCTGTCATGTCGAGAATCGTCAGTTCAGGAGAGCCGGCAGATTTTTTACCGCGCGTCTCCATCATTAGTTGTATCATATCCGGTCTCGTGATGCCATCGCGATCCCTCGTCTCTATGGTCTCCCGCACTACACCCTCGAAGAAATTCTCGGTACGCGCATCCATCATCTTCATTTTCAACAATTTCGATACTCGAGGAAAGGATCTCATAAGAAAAAATTTCATAACTCTCAGACCATCGAATTTCGTAGCTTTTTTGCCGAGCACGTAAAAATCGTTGTTAGGATTTCTCATGGAATCGACGGCGATGCCGAAGGCGCAAGTCGCTATGACGTCGTTGGTGTATCTCGCGAAGGCATCCTTGATGTTCAACACGTTCGGCCCGTTCATCGAATTTTCGGCCAGATAATTGGCGAAATTTTCGCCACATTTCGACATTAGCTTGAACATCGATTTCATCTTGCTTCCGGTAAACGCTGGACTGAGAAGAGTACGCATTTCCTTCCATTTTTCACCTCTGAGAGCAAATAAGTTTCCGGCGAACATCGGATCTGTGTCAGCGTCAACGAAACTACGATGATCGACGAAATGATCGAAATTCTTCACTGATATGGTCTTTATCAATTCCGGTGATCTGATCATTATTACCGGATTTCCGAAATCGTAGTGACCCACGTATGCCGCTTGTTCGTTCAGGTCGTAAGTTTCCCCTATCATATCCTGTACTGTGCACCGTTTCAAAAAAACCCGGGCCATGCCAATGAAACTCGATGAATTCCGATGTATGACACCGAATTTTTCAAATTTTCCCGTCTTTCGGGTGTAGAGATAACGTAGGACAAGAACTCCCGTCAGCAATGTCAATATCAGCGTCAACAAATCCATGATCCACGATCGTTATTGTTAGAACTCTTTGAGAAATGATCGATCGCCTGGAATTGGCCTCGAGTCGGATGATCGTAAACACTGTTGGTTCCCGCACGAGCTGCGCTGAGAGACTGAGCAATATTGCAGTAACGATTATATCGAGACGAGCCATTGCCACGAGTCGCCTGCTATCAACGTAAACGCTGACTCATCAAATGAGCTCTCAGCTGCGCTGACGCAGTGTCCAGTTACCACGACTGCCTTCTGTCATGTAGGTGTAGATTTTTCAATCGCCACTACATCAGCTTGAATTGTAAGTAAACGGCACCAAAGTCTATTACCAATGAATCTTTCTATGTGTATTTCCTACGGTCTCCAATCGTTCGAAACCAACCTTAATCTGTAGGACCAAAGGAAAAGGGCAGCTCCTTGATGCGGCGATGCCCGCGGTTCGATTCCCGGCCTGCATTAATGAATTTATGTACGCGCTTTTCCTGTGATCACCGGACGTTCTCAACCAGCCTACATGAGTAGGTTCAGAGTAAAAGGGCAGCCACCTAAGTATGTTGACCAAAAGACTGCGATGATGTCTATGGTTCAATTTACGGCTCGCAACAATGGATTTTTCTATGCGTTTTTCCTGCGGTCCTCGGTTGTTCGGAACCAACCTTCTTCGGAAGGACCATCGAAAAAGGGCAGCGCCCTAGTGCGATGATTACTTGGGTTCGATACGCGTCCAGCGTTAATGAATTTACATACATGCGCTTTTTGTGCGATCACCGAACGTTTGGAACCAACCTAAATCAAAGGCCCAAAGCGAAAGCGCAGCGCCCAGTTGCCATGATTAAAAGACAGCGACCATGTATGGGGTATTCAATCTGCCGTTAGCGCAATGATTTGTTCAATCCATAGCTATTGCCTAGTCCGGATGTGCTTACATTTACTCTGCATTTACGTATATTTTGCTCGCGACTAAGTGTACGGTCTGGCTCAAATTTGCATCCATCCCATTACGCGTCGTTCCTAACACTTGTATTCGGTACAGTCGTTGGTGTCTCACTAACTGCATACATTATCTACCTATACTCTCTGAGTCTAACGACCATGTACAGAGTGCTCGAGAGTGTACACTGAGAAAAAGAACGACCGTGTGCTGAGTGCGTGAGAGTGTGTGATAGTCGTCAGGTATGGTTGAGAGGAAATTAATGTACAATGTCGTAATATTGGCTAAACGCGATTTATTGTGTGAAGTGAAGGAGAGTGCACGTATTACAGATTCGGGACTCTGAGATGAACTGAATAAAGGGCCTGACGGACGCAGGGAGATTTATTGTGTGAAGTGAAGGAGAGTGCACGTCTTACAGACTCGGGACTCTGAGATGAACTGAATAAAGGGCCTGACGGACGCAGGGAGATTTATTGTGTGAAGTGAAGGAAAGTGCACGTCTTACAGACTCGGGACTCTGAGATGAACTGAATAAAGGGGGAGGGACTGACTTAAGCAGGGCCCTCGTCTATTGTTGCACGCGATGAAGTATTCTTACGCGCTGATAAGACGCCCGCTTCTCGCACATGGCGGGCGCAGCGGCTGGACCGTTACCGTGAGAGCGTGAAAGTTCGCACGGAAGGTGCTGACGGTGCAATGGATTAGCGAGAATTTAGATAAAAATATTAAACTTGAGCTTCCTGCGCTAAAAATACTAACTCGAAATATGGGACCGTCACAAGTGTACACTGGGAAAAAGAATTGGTAGAATGAAGCAAACGCGCGGTGACATACTTTCGAAGGTGTATGTTGTTGATAGAACAAAAATGGTTCAGTCAACAAATTTTGAATAAATTGAAGCAGATACCGTTTAACAAAACAATGCTTTATTTGTATACCAAACGAATAACAGCTTTGAACGTATGTCACCGCAACTTTTCGTTGCTCCAACTAATTTTTTTTTTCTCAGTGTAAGTGTGACGGACTCGTGGCTATTTCTTTAGCTTGAACTCCATAGAACTATCGTTATTCTGACTTAAGTGTGCATGCCGGTCGCTCGCGTGTCGCTTGGCTGCCTTCGTCGTCTTCTCGTCGTTCGCCACTCGCTCCGTGCTCGCGTCTCTTCTTATCACTCTCGTCCTACACGGTCGGCTGTCATACTCAGCTGTTATCGCACACTCTCACCCGCTTCGCTCTCCGTCTAACTCTATTATATTATGTTGCTGTCTAAATGTCTGAGCAGTGCGGTGTACTTTGTGGTGCGCCGGGAGTCGTTGCCACTAGTCTTGGTTGTAATGGCCCGTGCGGAAGACTTGTTTCGTGGCAAGTGCCGCATGAAAAATGCGGGTGTCAGTGAAATTCCAGTCAACCTGAAATAGTTCCGGTGTAGACGCTGCTCCGGTGCTGCCAGCCTGTCGCAAAGCTGGGAGCGTCGATCTCCGAGTGTATCGAAGTGTCACCTACACCGCACCCTCCGCTCACATCACTACCCGTGAAGAAATTCTTAGGGAGTCCCGACTTACGATTGGATTCCGATCGGGATTTGTTAGGGAACCAAATCCATGCACACTGAGAAAAGAAATGGTTGGATTAAGCAAATGCGCGATGACATTCGTTCAAAGGTGTATTTTGGTGGTACAACACGAATCTTTGGTTCAATCAACACATTTTGAATAAATTCAAGCAAATGATCGCTTCACAAAACAATGCTTTATTTGTACCAAACACATAACAGGTTGGAACATATGTCACCGCGAGTTTGGTTAATTCAACCAATTTGTTTTTTCTCAGTGTAGGGGACCAAAAAGGGCATCCTCATAAGAATCCAGACAGATCCCGAAATGCAAGTTACAATCGGTCAACAGCGCCGCTAGGGCTGTTGCAGAAACATTCTGAGCAGGGCATCCTCATGAGAGTCCAGACGGACTCTGATTTGGAAGTCAAAATCCTATTCCTATATATAGATTCCTAAACAGTGCATCCTTATGAGAATCCAGAAAGATCCCGATTTGGAGGTCCAAATCGGTCAATAGCGCCGCTAGGGCTTTTGCAGAAACATCCTAAGCAGAGCATCCTCATAAGAGTCCAAATGGACTCCGATTTGGAAGTTGAAATCGGTCACCCTCGCCGCTAGGGCTATTGCAGGGAAATCCTAAACAGTGCCTCCTTATAAGAATCCAGATGGATCTCGAATTAGATACCGGCTCGCTGCCAAACCTGATGACTGCTTCACACAGTTGTCTTCCCGGATTGACACCATCGCAACCGTCCGGCCTGAGCAAGTCCAAACAGCCAAGCTGGCCGTTAGAGCGCCGTTTGACGTTGATGTCGTTTCACCGAACGAGCAGAGACGGAAAAAAGAAAGCACCATTTGTCATCGTCTTCAGGCTCACGGAAGTTGCAACCCCTGCTGCCGACAGCACTACTATTTTACCACTCCTCATTCTAGCACTCGCGTTCCCCCCGGAACCCCTGCGGTTGACGCCAACATAACTCGTCTAGGGGAGGTCGCTTACCCCGCGGGTCTTCGACTGCGTTCATGGCGCGTAAAGGTCATTCTCCCGTCAGCCAACAGCGTTTACACGGTTTTGCGCTCCACTGCTCTTCTTCGCGAAAATCCACGCCACGCGGGCTTATCGATATGATTCGATCGTATTGCTCGGGAAGTGGCTTTTCGCTAGCTGCGCGATGAACTGGACGCGTGCGCTGCCTCCGGTGAGCCCGGGTTATGCACTGTTCCGTAATGCCCCCCCCCGTCCTGATCATCACCGATCGCCGCCACACACTGAGAAAAAGGATAGTATTTTCTACCGTACCAATAGTTCCCAGTGGGAACGTCTATATAGCTAGTTTCTGATAGTATATATTCAATTGGTTAAATTATAATTATAGTTGCAATCATGATTTTTCGTCAGTGTCGTAAATATAAAATGTAAACGTTCCCCCCGGGAACTATTTTTTACGGTAAAAAGTCAGTATTGTTGCTTTTACTATGGCATTTTTTCTCAGATCACCTGGACTGGCTCCATGGCCATGGCATTTGGAACCATGGCATAAGCTAGGATTCTCACTAGAGTCCTTACGTCCAACTCGGGATGCGGATTCCAGAGGTGAAATGTGATGGGCGCAAATTGGATTCTAATCGGCATTCCGGACCGGATTATAATTCTTTTTCGTATTACGCGTGAATTAAAGCATAATGTATGGATGTATGAGTGCTTGAGTGAATTATTTTTGTTATACAAAACCGTTTTTGTTCGTGATAATAATAGCCTTATACACAAATTTTACGTGGATCATAATGTCGCATGTGTCTTTTCTTTTTGAATCAAATTGATTACATGAATTTTGATTCGGTGTTATAACAAAAAGTGAATTTTGCACGGTGGCCACATCAGTTATATATGTCAACAGCTATATATTTATATTTAACGATTTGTATTTTTAATAATTTTCATGTATCATTAATCATGCCATATGCTTCGCTTTACGTTTGTGTTCTGTTTTTTGCTATTTGTTTTGATATTTTATTGTGTCCGGTGGACTTTTCTCGTCGTATGGCATTTCACCGTCATCCTTACTGGTAATTCATTTAAGTAAACTCACTCAATAAATAAGAAGGTTATCATCTTGTTAAAATTACAATTTTCAAGAGAATATTAAAATTATATAAAAAGAACAAATTACGTTACAGGATCCAGTCCGAAACCTCATTTTAACTTACCAATCGGGATCCGTTTGGGTTTTTACAAGGGCGTCCTTTTTGCGGAATCCCTAATAAATCCCGATCGGAGTCTGATCGTAAGTCAGGCCTCCCTCAATAATTTCTTCACCGACGGGGCTGCAGATTCGTATCGGTTTGCCGATCGCCGTCCATCTGGACCAGCTCCGGCTCCGAGGCATCGACTAGGTCCCTGCGGTCGCGCAAGCTGCTATCGTGGCTATAGATTCATATCGGCTTGCCAATCACCCCCTGCTGCCTGCTGCCACTATCACGCCCGCTAACAACGTGCCAGCTTCCTCGCCATAGTTCTGCCCTAAATAGTGCGGAGTGGAGTTTGGGAGAATTACCGACACACTGAGAAAAAGAATAGTATTTTCTACTACACCAACAGTTCCCAGGGGGAACGTCTATATAGATAGTTTTTGATAGTACATATTCAATTGGTTAAATTATAATTATAGTTGCACCATGATTTTTTGTGACTGTTATAACTATAAAATGTAAACGTGTTTTTGATGGTATTTATGGTATTTTATGGTATGTATTTTTTAAGGTACAAAGTCATTATTGTTGCTTTTACTATGTTATTTTTTCTCAGTGCTTGTAACCCAAGACCACTTTCTAATGACAGCCTAGGATTTGAGGATCCGAGGATTTTTTTTTTGTAATTTTTTATATATTTTTTCGTACAAAAACAGACATAGGATTACGCGATCACAGATATAAAAAAATTACTATTAGACTTAAGTGTTATGAATTTTTCGCAAGACCATTAGATTCGCTTTTAAGATTGTTTCTCAGGGCGTCGGTTGTGTCCCTTCCGACCGTCGTATTCCTCGATTCCACCTGAAGCCAGAATCCACCCTTGGCAGTCAGAGCGAAGCTCCCTTTGTTGAACTCAAGCGGCACCAGAGTCTTGTGGCTCGGTTTTATGTGACACTTGGCCAGAAGATGAAAGAGCACGACTTTGGACTCGAGCAGAGAGAATCTCGTGCCGATGCACATTCGCGGACCTTGACCGAATGGGAAATAGGTGAAGGGATCGATGTCGTTCTTCCGACTGCCCATGAACCTTTCGGGATCGAAGTTGTCCGGATCGGGGAAATACTTCTCGTCCCTGTGAATGGAGAAGGCCGGAAACCAGACGGTGTCCCCAGGTTGGATCTTGATCGGCCGACCGCCCGGCAACGCCGGCGGCAGTTCGAACTCCTTGACGCAAAGTCGGTCGAGGAAGGAAGCTCCGAGATACTTCCTCAGCGCCTCGTTAATGACGGCGTCGAAGTACGGCATCTCGTTGATGGCCTCGTAGGTGACCTCGCCATTGGTCTCCTCGAGGACGGCGTCGATCTCGTCCTGGAGCCTCTTCTGGATCGCGGGGTTGACCGCGAGCTCGTAAGCGGCGAAGCACAGGTAGGTCGACGACGAGTCGAAACCACCAAAGAAGAAGCTGAAGGCCTGAACGGTCATGTCCTGAATCGTCATTTCCGGCCCGTCGCCGGATTTCCTGTTGCCGCGGGTCTCCATCATCAGCTGCATCATGTCGGGTCGACTGATGCCCTCGCGGTCACGCGTCTCGATGGTCTCGCGCACTACACCGTGGAAGAATCTTTCGGCTATCGGATCGACCAACTTGAGCTTCAGCAGCCTCGACAATCTCGGGAAACTCTTCAGGAAAAAGAACTTCGCCCCCAGTATGCCGTCCAGACTGGTCGTCTTGCGGCCGAGGACGTAGAAGTCGTTCTTCGGATTCCTCATGGAATCGACGCTGATCCCGAAGGCGCAAGTCGCTATGACGTCGCAGGTGTATCTGGCGAATGCGTCCTTGGTGTCGACGACGGTCGGTCCGTCGGCCGAACGTTCGGCGAGATAGTTGGCGAAGTTTTCTCCGCAGTTCGACATGAGCTTGAACATTACTTTCATTTTGCTGCTGGTGAACGCTGGACTGAGAAGATTGCGGATCTCTCTCCACTTGTCGCCGCAGAGGGCGAAGAGATTCGTACCGAAAAGCGGATCCTGCGACACGTCGACGATCTTGCGATGATCGATGAAGTGATCGAAGTACTTTATGGCGATGTCCTTTATCAGGCTCGGCGATCTTATTAGGAATACCGGGTCGCTGAAGTCGTAGAAACCGACGTACAGAGCGTCGCGATTTAATTTGTAAACTTTGTTTATCACGTCTATCAGGGCGCACTGTTTGAGCAACACCGGTGCCATGTTGCCGAATATCGGCAATGGCTTCAGATGCAGGAGGCCAAGTTGCTCGAATTTGTTTTTGGAGCTAAACAGGTAGTAATAGAGTCCGAGAGTTACGGCCAGCAGTGCCAAAATTACGGTCCACGCCATGGTATTTTTTGTTGTTTCTTTTTTTTTTATAGATGACTGACACCTTTTTTTGACAAATTGTGAAAAAAAATTAATTCAAGTTTTACAGAAAATGCAGGTTGGTTACGCCTGTACGGCGCGATGACAACTGGATTTCCATCGAGCCCGATCGCAATATAAGAGTGCACTGCGGGGGAGCAGATAAACCGTACGATTTCTGTGAATCCCTCTGAGTACTGCTCAATGGAAGACCCCAGAGGGAAACCCCGAAATCTTACTTTCATCGTATCGTAAATACGATTTGCAAAGATAAAAAACCTTTGTGTGTTAAACTATAAGAAAGCATTTGCAGATGTAATCAGATTGAATCGAAGAGAACCGACTTGTATGATTTCTCGTATCATTTCTGCTATCAGATGTCACCCGACTCTATTGAGATAAAATGTCAGTCTGCGTTCGGATAAACACAACACTCGATATCGATATCTAATCAAACCTCAATAACAATGTACACTGCAGATAAATAGAGATGGTATTCCCCTTTTCTCTACTTTTGAATTTTATAATGGACAGAAATAGGTGCAAAGTTAATTTGCACATTGCTGTCTTGTTTTTACTGCCCGGCACAAAGCTTACTGTACGAGATCCATCGTTGGTTGTAGCTTTCTTGTAAAGGAAGGCTTATAATAGAATATAAAATGTGACAGCACGTATTTATTAAATTGCACTTGTATGCGTCAAGTTTTTTGTAACTACTTCATATTTACTTCGTATCAAATTTTAGCTCGACTGTTCAATATTGGTTAACGTAACATTTATAAAGTTTATAAATTTTATAAATTTAATAAATTTTATAAACTTTATAAACTTTATACAATTTGAAACATTGTTTAGTGTTAGTCCGAATTCAATTACAAAATTTCAGCTCGATATCTCTGAACTTATTTGCGTTGGAGCCATTAAGGTAATCTGTCGAAAAAAAATTCAAGATACAAACTCAGAGCCTCGTTCGAATTTGGCCAAATTGGTAACCCTGGGTTCTCGATAAATGTGTCATATTTTTTACGGCAATGGAATGACTGCGCGAAATTTCCGCAGGTTAGAGACATCCACAGAAATTACTCAAAAAAAAATCGGAATTTAATAAAATCTCTAATCGTCTATCGACCTTCACGAAAATGATTGTACCAAAGGAAGGAGAAAGATCTCTTAACCGGTCTACCGGTTAATTTGAACTATTATTATCAAGCCATTGATAAAGGAACAAAAAAAAGAATTCCAGACGAATCTCGCAATCGTCACGCAGGATAATCCAATTGCTTTACAAAATGCAACAGAATTATCGAAATCGTACCATTTATTATAAGTTTCTCTCTCCACAATACAGAAATCTCTTAACACTACTTAATTCTAATTAAAAAATAAAAACAAATTATTTCGTCGTCAGTAATTAAATAAAAAATGTTCAATAAAATAAAATACAAAGCAAACAAAATATTCATTCAATGTTTCGTGGAATCATTGATTCTGTCTTTCTGCCCAGCAGAAATGCCCATGTGTCGAGATTCGATTTGAAGCCAGAAGCCGCCTTCGGCAGCGAGACCGAAGCTGCCCTTGCTGATCCTCATTGGCACAACGGTTCTGGGACTCCGTCTGATGTGACACTTCGCCAGAAGATGGAAGAACACGACCTTGGACTCCAAAAGAGCGAATCTGTACCCGATACACATTCTCGGTCCTTGACCGAACGGGAAGTAAGTGAACGGATCGATGTCATTTTTCCTGTCGCCCAAGAATCTCTCAGGATCAAATTTTTCGGGTTCCGGGTAGTACTTTGGATCCCTGTGTATCGCAAAGACGGGAAACCATATGCTGGTGCCAGCCTCGATGGTGACCGGTTTTCCACCTGGTAACGCGGGAGGAAGTTCGAAATCCTTGACGCATCGACGATCCAAGAATGGAGCGCCAGGGTACTTTCGCAGGCCCTCGTTGATGACAGCCTCAAGATAGACCATGTCGTTGATGGCATCGTAGGTTGGATCCTCACCGGAGTCCCCCAGAACGGCGTCTATCTCCTCCTGGAGCCTCGATTGGACATCCGGATTCACGGCGAGCTCATGGGCGAGGAAGCACATGAACGCCGAGGTCGAATCAAAACCGGCAAAGAAGAATCCGAAGGCCTGAGCAGCCATATCCTGAACCGTCAGCTCGGGAACGTTGCCGTTCTTCTTTCCGCGGGTCTCCATCATCAGCTGCAGCATGTCCGGTCTGCTGACGCCAGTACGGTCGCGCTCCTCGATCGTCTCCCTGACGATACCCTCGAAAAATCGCGACGCTATCGGGTCTATGAGGGTGACCTTCAGGAACTTGGAGAGCCTCGGAAAACCACTCAGCAGGAAGAACTTCACCGTCAGAATTCCCTCGAGCTTCGTGGTCTTCCGTCCCATGACGTAGAACTCGTTGGTCGGATTCTTCATCGAATCGGTGCTCATGCCAAAGGCGCACGAGGCGATGACGTCGTTGGTGTACCTGGTGAACGCGTCCTTGACGTCCATTACCTTCGGCTCCGTTGCCGAACCGTTCGCGAGATGGTCGGCGAATCCTTTGGCGCAGTTCAACATCAGCCTGTACATGCCCTTCATCTTGCTACTGGTGAACGCCGGGGTGAGGACGCTCCTGACGTCTTTCCACTGCTGACCCCGGATGGAGAAGAGATTCTTGCCGAAGAGCGGATCCTGCTCGACATCGACGAATCCACGATGATCGACGAAGTGGTCGAAATTTTTGACCGCTATGTTCTTTATCAGCTCCGGCGACCTTACGAGGATTACCGGGTCGCTGAAGTCGTAGAAACCGACGTAGGCCGCTCTGTCGTCGAGGTCGTACGCATCGTTGATGACCTTGACGACCGGACAGCGCCGAAACAGCGCCGGTGCCATGTTGCCGAATATCGGCAGTGTCTTAAGATGCAGGATTCCATTTCTCTTGAACTTGTCGGGTTTTCGAAGAAATAGGTAGTAAATCGCCAGAGTTCCGGCGACGACCGAGAGGATCAGCGACAAGCTGAAATCCATTACTCGCGGAAGATCACGCAGATTTTGTGAAAGGTGAACGTCGATGTTACGTCGATCGTGAACGCATTCGTGCGAGAGCTACTGGAAGCTGGATTTGGCTGCTTGGTCGTATTTAAACGTTCCAACGATTGATAAAACGAAAAAAAGAGTAAGATTATGAAGAGGGGCTTCCCGAAGCGTGACGCTGATTTCAATGCTGTTTGGCACTTCCCTCTCCACCCATGCCAATGCCAATTATAAGCGCGATCGGCGCTTGCAATCTTTCAGTGGCTCCTCGGTGGAGTGGACGGGGCAGATATACGAAGTTCGACGCGTAGATGTGTTGTGACTGATTGCTTTTTCGTCACAGATTACATTTGTCGCGAAAGAAGAAAGTCAAGACATTTTTTTTCAAACACATCACACTCGAAGAGCGTAGCGCGGTGTTGGCGTGCTAGATGGGAATGTATATTTTGAAAGAGAAAGGCCTCGGTCGTATTGTTTCTCGTTTGTCAAGGACTACGGGACGATATTTTTATCACAGACTGTTAATTTTGGAATAACTTGAATTTTATAGATAGGTGAATTCATAAAATTCATAAAATTCATAAAATTCATAAAATTCATAAACGACGGTTTTCGGGGATTTTAATCGAACGAAGGGTTTCATGAATTTAATCGATGGAAAGTAGTCGTAGGAAAAATTCTGTCGCGAGTTTCTCAAAGAAATATAAAAATACAATCACAATAACCGGCCGATTCAATGTGCTAATGAATGAAACTGTGCAGAAATCGAGTAACGCTAGTCATCGCAAAGACATAGGAGGAAAAAAAAAAGGATCAAATATTGTTTTTATCATCTTATGACACTCGAAGGGGAAGATAAAAACGTTAAAGAATAATTGTTTTTCTCTTTATATACAATAGATAAAAACGTAAAAGAATAATTGTTTTTCTCTTTATTTAAAATAGATAAAAACGTAAAAGAATAATTGTTTTTCTCTTTATATACAATAGATAAAAACGTAAAAGAATAATTGTTTTTCTCTTTATTTACAATAGGTAAAAATGATAATCGTGATCTGTTGATTTCACGATAGAACAGATGTATTTCCGCCGATGTGTTGCGCGTCTTTCATCCATGCGATAACGCTTGTCTAATCGTGATGATCGCATTTTGCGTCGTAATAATGATTACCCGATTTAACTCATCGCTTCCACCCCTCTTCTCTCTCGGTTTTGTTATTCCCTCAAAATCCATTGGCCGATATTTTCCCTGCAGGCGTCTTCCTGGCTTCCAGCTGCAGCCAGAATCCACCCTCGGCCGTCATAGCGAAGCTCTTCTTGC